>SNQJ01S0062478.1:7705-26458 GCA_010110895.2 Picea sitchensis
TTATGTAGTGTTGTATGTTGATGACATGTTGTTGGTAGGAAATAACACGGATGTTATCAAGGAGGTGAAATTGCAACTATCCTCCAAATTTGTCATGAAGGATCTTAGTGCTGCTAACTTCATTATGGGAATGGAGATTAAAAGAGATCGTGCAAACATGAAACTTTGGTTGAATCAGAGAAAATATGTTGAGACAATATTGCAGAGGTTTAATATGCATGGAAATAAACCGGTCAAGGTTCCTATTCCTATAAGTGTAAAGTTATCTGCAGATCAGTGTCCCAAGACACAGGAAGAAGAAGAGGACATGTCCCATGTTCCGTATGCCATTGCAGTTGGTAGTTTGATGTATGCAATGGTCTGTACTAGACCGGACAATGCACATGCAGTGGGATTTTTGAGCAGGTATATGTCAAAACCAAGGAAGGAGCATTGGACAGTAGTAAAGAGGGTCTTCAGGTATCTTCGTGGCAATACCAGTTATGGATTGTGCTACCAAGGAAGACCAATATTGGATAGAGTGGTGGACATACATGGCTTTGTTGATGCAGACTTTGTTGGAGATATGGATCACAAAATATATACAAGTGGGTATGTGTTTAACCTATTTGGAGGAGCAATCAGTTGGATGAGAAAAAGACAGGGTGTAGTGGCACTCTCAACTACAGAAGCTGAATACATGGCAACCACTCATGCAAGCAAGGAAGCAGTATGGTTGCAAAGATTGTGTTCAGGTATTGGGTTGGTACAACGATCAGTGAGATCAGATTGTGATAGTCAGAGTGAAATATTCCTGGCAAAGAACCCATCTTATCATTCAAATACAAAGCATATTGATGTTCAATACCACTTTGTGAGAGGCATGGTTGAGGAAAAGAAGGTGTTGGTGGAAAAGGTTGACACTTTGAAGAATGTTGCAAATTCATTGACAAAGTCTGTGAGCATAGAAAATTTCTCCTGGTGTAGAGTAAAAATGGGCATTGCTGCCCTGGATTGTTGACTTTATAATCCCCTGGACCCCTGGATGCAAAGAAAATAACAAGTGGGAGAATGTTGGGTATGTGTTATATTATTTGCATGTGTGTGTGTGGGTGCGTCATATTGGACAATTGATTCTGAAGATCCCTCTAGTAGTTCTCTTTGTGTCGTGTGCACTGGGCGCTTTCCTAGGGGGGTCCCAGGGGGTGCAGGTATACCCCCCTGGTTACGCGCAGCGCCCCGAAATTTGTTTTTTGGGCGGTTTTTGCTATTTTTGGCGGATTTTGCTATTTTTAGCGGTTTTCTAAATTAATCTTGGATTAAGGGATTAGGGTTTTGGTATCTATGGAATACCTAAAAACATTGTATATATTATATGGTGAATGGTGAAATTTGACATAATGAATATAAGAAAGGTTTTCCTGGTTGACGGTTTCCGGTATAAAATCTCTGTGTACTCTGTGTATGAGTCATTGATTAAATTTTGTTTTTCTTAAGAATCTATATGCATTGCTTTACTTCATAGGTTTAAAACTTACAAAGTATGCAGATATATGCACTCGCCACAAATTATATACAACTAATAAACAAGGATACAAATAAGGGAGCGATAATCTATATTGATGGAAGGCCTAAAGCTTCCGACAATATCGTGGGGTTTATAAACAACACATGACCCGGGACAACAAACAAACAACCAAATTGCATATATGAGGGACGTGAAGAGAATCGGGTAGTCCTGTGTGCAATAAAAAAGATAGCTCACGGGGAAGAGTTATTAGTGGATTACCATTTGAATTGAATAGAAACATTGACTAATAGTGTGCAGGTTCTTATGCAACAACTCTTTAAGAAACCTCTACTTATTTCATTATATTTTTTTATTATCTTTAACATTGTTGTAAATATTATCTTTAGCATTGTTTTTCTGTTATCATTAACAATTTTTTAAATATTTGGGGGTTCTAATTATATTATAATGTGGCAGGATGATCGTGGAAAAGGGCCAACCGTAGAACATGTAAATGATTATCAATTTCCACTTTCATTTGACGTTGTTTTTATTATTTTCTTATATAATTTTATTGAAATAACATTGTTTTTGTTGAAATTATATGTAGTCCGCAAGCCATGTTGATCATGATTCCGCTGATGAGGAGGGGTTTTGTTCATTCGTTGATCCGATGGTCTTAATAAAAAAAAGATCATTAAAGCTAACAAGGAACTTGCTAGCTTCTTAGATCGTCCACATCAAACTCCTAATGTCAAAGAAAAGATCAAGCTCCTTATGTAACAACTTAACACATATAAGGTAATAACCATAATTTAAAGTGTTTTTTTTTAATGTACTCATATGTTCAATTATGATACTTTGTTCTTTAACTTTTACATTATCTCACGAAAAAACATTTTCTTTTTTATAAAGACATTTTTGGAGCCTGTTCAACCCGGTGTTGGTAGTTGTGGCGCTACAGAGACGCTACAGAGTCCTAATGTGGGTGGGCATACATCTTCTAGAGTACTATTTACTTCTCCATCTTCCACACCTAATTTAGATAGGAGCCATGACACGCACCGCCATAATTCCACACCTCGATCAGAGTCTAGAGATGGTGGTAGAGATGAGGATCATGGTGATGTGGTTGAGATGGTTGCATTTCCTAGAGCTAGATGTGTGACAAGCAAGGGGACCCTTCTGTGCACATTTTTGGTGGATGATAATGGACTTCCATTAAAACAATGAAGACTCCCAGGTAGTTTTAATTCATATTTTAATCGTTTAATGTTGTCCTTCTCATACAAAAATCATCTAGGTTATTAATTTTAAATTAATAATCATATCTTTTGTGTGTAGGAAACAACATTTTTTATAGGCACCTAGAGAGAAAGGCCTTGTTGATTTTTGGGGCAACCTTACGCATGAGGTGGAATTTCCAGAATTCCATCCTCAAAAAGGAACTTATGGATTATCTTGAAGGCCTCTTTGGAGTAGACACGTTCATTAAAAAAATAGTCACCTCTGCAGCGAGTGAATATTTAAAATATACGCGAGATGTTTATAGACGAAGCTTGGCAGGAAATCCTAGGTATGAGCATCTTCCCTCAATTACAGAGAGGGAGTGGAACACGATCATTGATGATGCAAAAGAGAATATTTTGAAAAAATCAGGAGAACAAATAACTGGTACACCAAGGTAAATTACATTTTTTTGATTTCAATACCAGCTTTATTTTTCTTTAGATCTAAATAAAAATGTGGTTATATATAACATACTTGAAAATTTTGATGATAGGTTTCCTGACACTTCGAAGGCAACCAAAGAAAGGATTGCCAAACATGGCCAACACAAGCTAGGCCAGGGTGAACACTAGAGGTTACAGTCACGAATCGTAAGTACCCAAACATCTTAATAATATTATTTGTATCACCTTACAACTTTAAGGTAATTGCAACCAAAAACATTAAAAAACCATACCCTTATGCAATGTAGGGCGATGACTTCGGAACTGAAACCACAGAGGAAGACCTCCAACTTGGTTACAAGTACAATTATAAAGCCGTGGTTGATCGTAGGAAAAGCATGGGGCAGACCCCAAGATCCAATTTGCGGGATAAGGTAAATAATAATCAGTCCACATTAACCTTTCATTACTTATAAAATACGTAAATGTTTGATATCGTCCATAATTTAATGTCTTACTTTGTTTTAATCAGGGGAGAAACACTATTGACAAAACCATTAGTACTGAACAACAAAGCGTTGATAGTGAAACAAAACTAGAATATCATGGTGATCCCCAACAACCCCATCCCAGTGAGGTGCAACCCCTATATTTCCCCATGACTGAGGCCCACGACGGTAAAATGTCCATATATTAATCATATACTTAATAATTTTGTACTTATAAATTTTGACGTTTCAATGACAGAGAATGTAATAGTTGATCCTCCTCGACCTGAAGATCAAGTGAACAGGCCGGAAACCATTCCAACGGTGCCGACTAGAGGACCAGGTAAATAATTACATTGCAAAGTTTTTTTTTAATATTAATGAACTACTTCAATGATATTTAAAAATTGGCCATATAAATTTAATATTTTTTATTTTTGTAGGTGATGGCCCCTCACAACAACATCCATGTCTTGGGTACGAGACCAGACGTACTCGACGTGAAAGGACTAAAACAACATCAACTGCTGAAGAGAACCCAGTAAACGAAGAAATGGAGATGGATGAATTACTTAAGACCTGGAAAGCACAAAAGAAGACTAAAATAAATTCATGATGTCATGTAATAATTTTATAAGACAATTAGATGTACATTATATAGCTGAACATGTAATGATGCATATAATGCATTGCCATTATGGGTACTTTTTCATCTGTAATATAGACAAGGCTATTTCTATGGCTTGCACTTATCTGTGAATGTAATTTTGTTACACACTTAATGATAATTTCAGCTTCTCTTATAAGACTTGGTATGTATTGATTCAATACTACTTGATTCAAGACGTGAGAATGCAAGCAAGACTTGGTACCTTGTGCTTGGGATATGGAGTCTAGGCAACAAATAGAACTTGAATATGCAATATGCAACTTCCAAAATTTTATGACATGATATATGAAACTTTGAAAGTCTTGTGACATGTGACATGTGGCAAGCATCTTTTCCAAGCAATGTGCAAACTTTAAACTTGGTGCAACATGCAAAAATAATTTTTTGGGAAGATGCAATAATAAGTTTTAAGGATTAAACATGAGGGGTTGGGAATGGTCATGTCAATCATTTTATAATATTTTTTCAGAGCATTACCCTTCTTTTCATTGTGTCTCACAGGACAAAGAAACAAAATCGCATTGCCATTGTCAATTTATATGTGGAGGGTTATTCAAGGTTTCAATACTTTATTCATATTTTCCTACTTTAATCCTCTCATGGTCAAGTTAATCTATACAGAGGTCCATGATATAAACACTCATTGTTATAATGTTGACATAAATTCCAATCTTCACTTTGTCGATTAGAGGGCACAATTTTGGCAACAATTTAGTGTTTTTAGTTTCATGAAATTTATTTTGTTTCTTCAACAACATTAAGGATTAAACACGAGGGGTTGGAAATGGCAATGTCAAACATTTAATCTTTCACACATGTGCATCATCTCAATCTTCATGTCTACAATATGTGGAGGGTTATTCAAGGTTTCAAGACTTTCTTCATATTTTCTTACTTTATTCTTCTCATGGTCATGTTAATCCATATAGAGGTTCATGTTATAAAAAATAATTGTTCTAATGATGACATAAATTCAAATATTCACTTTGTCGATTAGAGGGCACAATAATGGCAACAATGAGATATTTTTGACCATATGTCAACTAATTTTTCGCTTTAAAAAAACTTCATTGATGTGCAAGGGAGCACCATGTCTATGAGAGGTCCTACATGAAAGTGAAAGAGGTCAATATGTAAAAGAGGTCCTACATATTGAAATATTAATAATTAGTTCATGAAAGTGTCCTACATATTGAAATACAAATTTGGTGGACCCAACAAACAAATTATTTACCACATCGCCTTTCGCACAAAATGACACTTCCATCAACAAAGAAATAGAGGGGATAGTACGTTGAAGTCATTGAGCCAACACAATGGACTTAGTAGTTGACTAGGATGGAAATCCATGAAAGCATCAAGAGACAAGCCCTATTAGGGAGCCACAATAATCCTTGAAACTCCAAATAGAATGGAGAAGGCTTTGTTTTTCATTACCTCTCACAATGAGCTTCGCCAAACTTACAACTCATGTTTTTTGTAATATATGTTATTACATATATGTGTAGTAGAATATATATGTATGTTTTATTACACATACATGTAATAAAATATATGCGTTATTATACACACACCGCAACACATCGAATATGTTATTATATCCCAACTCCATATTACAATACTTGACCCACATCCACCTGCAAAGATAACAATAGACTAGACGCTATAACAATAGAGACTTGGGACCCATTTGGATGAGAAGGAGTATGAATTGAGACCCAATTGACCCACTTACTTAAGTCATTAGATAAATAATAACATAAAGAGAAAACATTATTAACCCCATAAACACTTAAGAATCAAGTGCTTTTATAACATATTGTATTTGTAGATGATCCCTTGCTAAGTTGAAATCCCGCAATAGGATTTGAACTTAGCCTCGTTGTTACTTTTTATTGCACATGTAACCAAAGTATGCCAATGCCAAGTGCCTTTGGTTGTCTTGGAGGACACCATCATTTATTATCAATCTCTATGAAGCACCATCAAAGTGTAGGTTATGCCAAGTAGGTTTTGGTGTTTACTCGTATATTGATGATGTCTTAGTGGTGATTTTATCATTATCATTAGAAACATTTTAGGGTGGGGTTACTAATACTAAAGGATTTCATTTATACACGAACTAGGTTATAGTCATATAATGACGATGATACATAAGATGATCATGATGGCAATGCCCCTGTTAAATCAAATACAATATCTTGAATGTTTGGAACTCTTAAGTGGTTATGGTACCTTAGACAAGTTCAATTTTCATTTTCATTTATCATAACTATGCAATATTTGGTGAGGGGGATCAAAATCCTAGGATGTATTGCTTCAAGGATTTACAAGGAAAATTTATACCACAATGAATTAAGGGTTCCACTTGTGTTAGTTATGGTAGGTTTTGACTCATTCATTGCTAAATCACAATTTAATTGATTCAACTAAACAACCTTAAAAATAACATGAATTAGGTTTGATTTCATGATATGTACATGAACATTATAAAATTTTAACATCATAAATTCATATCTCACCTTTAAATATCTCACAAATCCTTATTCATGTAAATCATATAACTTGACTATGGGATTCTAAAAAGGCATATCACTTGGCTTTCCCTACTCACCTACTAGGAAAGTCAAGGTAAAGGAGAAGTACCCTAATTTACATTATCTTCTACTAGGTTATCACCAAAACCTTACTATGAAATAATCACCAAAACATTAACTCACATACCTTCCTTATAGATATCCCAACCTTCCTTAGTTACTGAAAGTATATATATGGTTCCTTAACCTAATTTATAGTATAATAACCCTTATTAGGTATAATGGAAGGGGGTTACCCTATTATAACCTAGTCCGAGTTGAACTTACAAGTAAGCCTCCCTCTTAACACATATATCTCTTTCTCTATCCAACATTATTTTGGCTCATTTAATTATTTTATTGGATGAGGTATCACATAAAAGTATGATGGATATATCCTTCTATTTAAAGCCTTGACATTACCTCCTATGTGTTATCCAAAACTCTATCCACGACTGTCATAAAAATGCAGAAGTATTCCACTGTCAATGGTGATTAAAGTGTTGATGTCTTGGAATGTTTTTATGACACCTTGTTTTCCACATCCCAAAGAAGCCAAAATATGTTAAGGAATTACAAAGGACCTTGTAATTAGTCCAATCGTTGCGTCCTTTCACTATTGTATGAAGTTTTGTTAACCATATTTTGTTTTGGTGTTTGCATGTCTTTTGGCTTGGTTGGTTGACCACGATACATTCCTACCCTAACCACCCCAAACAATCTACCCAAACAATGCAACATTTATATTGTTTTCTAGTTGAGAGAGTCGATTCATGTGACGATCATGGTTCCAAAGAATTGATACATATTGTATGATGATAAACAAATTAATTTCCGAGTGTTGATAAATGAATGATAAGTTTGGTTAATGATATAATTTTTGTGCCTTGACATATAATAATGAAATTTGCTAATCTGGTAGCATTGTATTTCTTCTAAATTTATTACATTTAGCTCGTTGTCTTATTCTCTCTTTACAATAGTGACACTTCATGTGTTTCATGGAATATACTTATTGAATGGATGCAAACTTATATTGGTTATGAACTTGTTACAATGATGCTCTATTTCATTGCTATCATAACGACCCAATTTCATGCTTAAATGTTTCATAAGTACTTGTTCATGCTTCACTTCTTGCACATATGAAATTTGCTAAATAACGACTATCCTGTGAATGAATATGTACTTTTTACTTAGAAAGTTTCACCTTGAACATTGTATATTGCTGCATCACTAATTATGAGTAATGGTGCATTGGTGTGTTGTGTTTAATAAAGTAAGTGTTTTCCTTTAAAGCATTCATTAAGCATTTTATTCTCTTACTTTTATTGAAGCATCAATTTAGAGAAGTAAACCCAAGTCAAACAAAGTCCTTGTCCTCACCTGTCTAGAAATGCAATGATATGACTTAGTATTATCCCCCCTAGGAAAACCCTCCTTATGTTAGAAACCATGGCCTAGAAATGCAGAGGCAAGGGCACTAAGGTGATAGAAGGTATTTAATGGCACCATATAAAATGTATAAACCATGAGTAAATATAAAAAAAGAACATAAAATCATATATAAGGCCATTAGAGTTTATTTGAACAACAAAACAATAATTTCTTTGGAAGGTTTGAGTATTTATTTTTCCTCACATTTTTAGGACAAAGAAGGTTTTGAGGCCACATAGATGTTAAATATGTAAATCTAAGTTAGAGTATTGTTTTATGATATAATTGTGTAATTTTTTTAAGAAGATAGTTAGTTTGAACAGTTGAGTCAGTCAACTGACTCAACCAACCAACCAACAAATTCACTTGGATGACCTCTTTAGTGTGCAATCATAGCACCTTCTATAATTGGCTCAAAAAGTCAACTTTATTTTTTTTTTGGCTCAAAAAATAATTTATTTTTTTAAAATAAATTATTGTCGTCATAAGAGAGACGCCCTATACAAACATTGCGATGAACTTGCTGTACAAATTACGAAAATTGTATAGAAATTATCGTCACAATTGTGATAGACACATGGTATATTGCGACGAAGTTGTTATACAATTTTCTTAATTTGTATAGCAAGTTCATCACAAGGTTTGTACATGTCGTCGAAATTGTGACAACCGCTTCGTCACAAACTTTTCCATTAACAACAAACTTGCTATACAAATTATGAAAATTGTATAGAAACTTCGTTGCAATATATCATGTGTCCGTCGCAATTGCGACGATCCCTTCGTCAAAAACTTTTCCATTACTTTGCCAATATTTTTGAGGGTACGACGAGCTCTCTTTATGGTCGCTCTTGCGACGATTGCCCTAGTTTGTCGCGCTTTCGACGATTTATTTACTTAATTGTTCTGGCGACGATATTTCTTTTTTGTCGCAATCGTGACAACTTCCCTATTTTCGTYGCACTTGCGACGATAATCCAGGTTCATTGCACATGCCATGTCACGTGAAGAGAMATTTGGGAGACTCAATATTCGTCGAAATATCCACGACATAAAATCGCAAGAGCATCGAAATAACCGTCGCAAAATGACCCAAATTTGCTAGTGTACTTTTCTAAGTATAATTAATAGAGGCCAAGTTCTTCACGAGAACTCAAGCCAACCCATAAATATTTGATTGAGGATTGTTTTAATAATTTCTATGGTGGATTTTTCAGTTTCATGAAAATGAAGGTTTGGCCGAATTTGGGATCAATTATGGTGACCATGGTATTCATACAAATTGTAGTCAAGCATTTCCTTCCCATAGAATTCTATGATTTCTTAAAACATTTGTTGTGCAAGGCCACGTGGATGGTGTCTTGTTACGTCACAATTGTGATAGAGAAGAATGATGGGATGCAAGTGTGAATTTTATGGGGGTGGTGCATACTTATGCTAGGAACAAATTCTAGATCCCTGGATTAGTGACTTGGGTTACACAAAAAAGTTAGTGAGAAATAGTTTATTTAAGTTCACGTACCTCATTCAATGACAATGACTCACCAAGGGAAGAATACCATCTCAAATCTATGAGGATAGATTGTTCTAAAAATATGAATACATTAGTTGGTGACTCCACTTTCAAGGATTATATAATCCCTGCCTACCATGAAGATGTACTTTGTCTGATTAAACTAATAAATTGTTTCATTGGGGCACGACAATAAGAGTATTTTTTGAAAATAGTTCACCAAAATGTATGCCCATTAACTTTGATGCAATTCCAAGCTTTGGCATGGACTTCTAGAACAATATCTTAAGTTCCTCCCAAGGTTCCAATTAGGAAGTCATGTTCTTATACCAAATTTTTTTTTTGATGCTTACATCATGTTCATTGATGTTAAGCATGATGACATCTTGATGAATTTATTTGTTAAGGCATTGAAGAATCTAGAGAATGGTATAATAATCTAACACAAGGAAGAATTGGAGCATGAATTGCTTTCATACAAGATTTTAGGGAAGAATGGGGTGAACAGGTTCCATGTGTTATGGGTAATTATTTTAGGAAGAGGACAAGGATTATGGAGGGCTTGATGATGTTTCCATATATAATATGGAACTTATGGATTATGAAAAATATGATTATTTGAAGGATAATGTTCCCCTTCTTGGTTGCGGAAATTAAATATTTAGGAGTTGTCAAATTGGTTTAGATTGATGGCATACTTTAGTTGGGATGAGTGAATAGTGATTTCCTGAAATCTTCTACCCCTTCCGAATAATACACATTGGTCCACTCRTGTGAATATGAGTATGTTAGGTTAGATAGGATTTTGTTTTGGTTTTCAGGGTTGTTTTAGATCGATTTTAGGTTGTGATCCTCACATCTTGTTTTTCCATAACTTATTTTTTAGTTAGAATTAATTTCCTTTTGATTTTTTTTGGTTGATGTTGTAGAAAATCCATTTCAAAATGATATACATGACAATAAAATCATTGGTAGAAACTACAACTAGATGTGCAACAATAAGCTACAATGTTGGCCTATGCTACATGAGATATGGTATGTAATGATTATTTACCTCGTAGCCAGCTAGGAACAATCTCGTCGACTCCCTAGCACTAGGAAACCCCAAGGTTTCCTAGCCCTCCATTTCCAAGATTCCCCAAAAAACAATCGATAGTCATTAACACACGTCTATGGGAGTGTGGATTAACACAAATCTCCCGCAACTCCAGGTTTCAAAGGATAAATGGTGAACAATACCTCCACCCCTACTAATAGAACTAGGGCCATCACCTTATCATTGAACATATTTTGGCATTGTTATTATTCTAAGAGATTTGTCAATGAATAACTAGTTTAAGCAACCATGCTACCTATAAAACCTGCACTTGTCGAAATATCATAACAATGCATTGAACCAATCAATAAATAATAGAATATTTCTTCCCAGTATACCATTTCTCATTCACTGTCCACGACATCTATCACTTTAGTATCACACTTATCTAGTTATCCCATAGCCTATTCAACCTATGGGTTAGTTTACACACAAGATCATGCATAACCATAAAACTATTGACATATGATTGCCATGTTACTCATTGATGAACAATGTAAACCAACTAGGTTTTCAACATATACATGGTACTAATTGATTCGTTAAAACATATCATTGAAAATGGTATCCATGTACCAAAATATTTCATTTCAAACTTCCATGCTAGAAGTGAATCACATAACATCCATCATTAATCACATAAAAGGTAACTATTTATAATATTCACATATATGTAGGTCCACATGTCCATATCTCAATGAAGTGACATCATTCTAACAATGTTCCATGGGTAATAATGAATTAAATACAAATAGGCCACAATGTAGTCTAGCTACCCAAGTCAAAATGGGGTGTTACATACACCCACACTTAGGGAAAAATTTTCTCTAAGTCACACTAAAAGAAGTGTGGGATGATCTCAGTGCATGGTCTCTACATCCTCCCAAGTAGCATATCATGAGATATACTTGTCCAACTAGACCTTAACGTAGTGCACCAAGCAGTGTCTAATATATTGGACCTTATGGTCCAATATGCATAATGATTCAGCCAAAATGGTTCCCACATCTGAGGCTTGCAATTCCTTCATGTTATTTTTTTTTATATTCATCTGCAACATAATGTTGTAATACAAATACATGAAAAACATCATGATTTTTATGCAAGTGGGATGTAAGTACAAGATGATAGGAAAATAGTCCAGTTATTTTTGAAATTTCAAATGGCCCTACAAATTGAGGTGACAACTTTTCCCCCTTTCCAAACCAAATGGTACTCTTATTAAGACTAATACAAATACAAAATCGATCTCCTACTTTATAACTCCAATCGGTCCTATGTGCATTGACATAACTTTTTTGTCTATCATGTGCTTCCTTTAACTATTGTCTAATTTGAATCACCTGTCCATCCATCTCTTGAATCAATTCTTTCCCTACTGTCACTCAGTCCTCTAACCTATCCCAAGTTAGTTGTGTCTTACATGGTCTTCCATATAGAGCTTGATAAGGAGGCATCCTAATTGAGTTGTGGTAATTGTTATTGTAATCAAAATCCACAAAAAGTAGGTACTTCTCTCAATGGATTTGGTTATCCATAACATACATCCTAAGCATGTATTCCATAATCTGATTAAATCTTTTTTTCTTCCCAACTGTTTCAAGATGATACAATATGCTCAAGTTCAATTGAGTCCCCAATGTTGATTGCTAACTTGTCTAAAACCTAGACATACACTGAACTATTAGTGATTATCTTCTTGGGTAACCCATGCGGATGAATAAACTCATTTATAAGCACTAGTGCCACATCAATGACATCATAAGTTTCTTTGACTAGAGTGAAATGTGCACTTTTGACCAGTTTATCAACTACAACCAAAATGGCATTGTTCCTTTGGGACGTGAATGGAAATCCCACAACAAAATCCAAAGAAATGTCATGCAGTTGTAAGAGTCATGCCAAGTGGTGATGATCGAACTTCACCTTCTAACACTCAAGACATTTAGCGACAAATTGGTCTACATCATGTTTCATGCATGCCCAAAAAAAACACTTCTTCATGTTAGCATACATCTTCTTCACACTAGGATGCACAAAGTAAAGTGCTCTATGGGATTTCTCAATGAAAGTGCTTCAAATATATCCTTTTCTAGGGAATGTACATCCTCCCTTGAAAATTCAACAATCCATTCACGTCATTCACATATCCTTTGAACTTAGGTTCCAACTTCCTCCCATTCTAAAGTGTTGAAGTAACCTTCAAATACCAACTATCTTCAAGAAGTTGTCCCAATACTTGCACCCTGAAATTGACCTTTAAAGGCATCAGGGAGAATATCTATGACCCTCTTCTCAAGGCATCGACCACCACATTTTTCTTTTCCTTGATGTCCGAAATTCCAAAATTGTACTAAAACATTTGGTCCTCTACCTCTGCCTAACATTCAGATCCCTTTGAGTGAAGACATGCTTCAATCTTTCATGATATGTTTTGAGTTCAAATATTTTTCAAACAATATAATTAGTCCAAATATTTAGAGCTAGCATCATGGATACCAATTCTAAATCATGCATAACATAAATCTTCTCATGTTTCTTCATCTTCAAAGATGCATATGCTATCACTCCCCCATCTCACATTAACACAACACCCAACTCTTGCTTTGAGGCATCCATGCAGACTGTGAAGTCTTTATCCATACCAGGAACTCATAGGATTGATGCACTAGTTAGTAATATCTTACTTGCTAACCTCCTCATTGAACATTTCACTTATTTGCTAAGTTTTACTCCACATTGAACACTTTACTTTTTTGCTTGTTTTTTACAAAGTTTCATGCTAAATGTTTTTATTTATTTTTTCCTTATTCTTATCATTGTCCTCTTTGCATAAACAATAATAATATTCTTCTTTATTATATGTATTATCTTTTGACAAAGACTATTCATTACCTATGCATTTAGTTATATTAAGTTTCATTATTCAACATATATCTCCCAACTAACTCGACAGAAATTGCGCTACTATGCAACCCTTATTGTATAAATATGCCTTACATAAAAACTAAACAAGTTTTGCACAAAATGAGAGAGAAAAGAGAATAAACCTCGAACAATAAAGGCCTCAATTCATGGAGCATGATGTATAACATTCTAGAGAATTGATTTATGTATTAATGATTGAAGAGCCCTTATATATGACATACAAACTATTTCTGAGCCATTTAGAAATTTTATGTGGATAAAAGGTTCTTTAAATTATCTTGGCTTAGCATGTGAATCATCACATCAATACATACATTTCATTAAGAGGAAATTATTTATGATATAAAAATGTTTATAAACACAAGTATACGTGCAAACAAGGTAAGGAATGGATTACTTTAATTGTTCTATTTTTTGGAATACATACATTTCATTAAGAGGAAATTCTTTATGATATAAAAATGTTTATAAACACAAGTATACGTGCAAACAAGGTAAGGAATGGATTACTTTAATTGTTCTATTTTTTGGATTTATATACGATCAAAAGTAATTAAATCATGACCACAATCAATTAATATACTAATACACTTAAAATAGGTCTAAAAAGTAAGGTAATTACACAATTCTGTAAGAAATAGAGTAGGAATGCTCATTATGGTGTATAAATACATATATATTGAGAATGTTCTATCGAGGCTCGAACTTTATTTTGAAGAGTAACGTGAAATATTATTATTAAGGAATAAAGACAATAATAGTGAGATGATACTTCATTATGAAAGCATGCACATCAATAGTAAGGTGAGAATTTAAGGTTGTTGGTTGTGGAGCCTGATTATCTTTATGATTCATAGGTCTTTGTTTTCATTCATTTTTATACTCGAGAAGAATGTACACTCCTCTATGTGGGGGAGTGCAGGGGGGTTCAGGGGTGAAGCCCCCGAAGGAAAAATTACCTTGTAAATGTATATTGTAATTTCATAGTAAATCTAGACCGTTCATTATAAGGTCGCAGATCTGATGGTAGAAGTTATGTTAGGTTTTTTTTCCCTAGAAGGAAACCCTCTTTTATGAGGGAAATGTATTGCGGCTATGTATCATGGAAAATATTGTATTATGAGTGAGGAGACTGTGAGAGAAAGAAGAGGAAGTTACAGTGGGTGTGTTGTAGGTTGTATCCCTTCATTTACTGGATAATATTAAAGGAAGGACCTGGCAATTTCTCTAGTGGACGTAGGCCACACTGGGTGAACCACATATATATGTGTTTCTATTGTATTGTGTATCTTTTGTGTTTTATTTCTGCATTTCTTTTATTTTATTGCTCCGCGATCCTGTTTTTCTAACAAAGATCTACTTTTCAACACTTTATGTCATAACCACAACTTTTCGATCAATCTCAATCCAACTCAACTCAATCCAAAATCTTTTAAATACCCAAAATACTTGCTATGATCACTTTGATCACTTATATGATTAACATCTCAATATCATAGAAGGATATAGTGAGGTGATAAGATGTCCTTTTCCCTTTAATCTTTATATATAATCAAATTTGATTAAACAACACACCCAACATACCAATGGTTAATAAAGTAAGTTTTTATCATTATGAAGTAACAAAGTTGTAAATATCTCATGATTATTAAGTAATGGGTTATTAATACACACAACCTAGAAAGAACCAAAATCCTAAAAAAGTCATAAGTTTTTATCACTATGAAGTAATAAAGTTGTAAATATCTCATGATTCTTAAGTAATGGGTTGTTAATACACACAACATAGAAAGAACCAAAATCCTAAAAAAATTCCTCATTCACAAGGGGTTTTCATCTTTGGATAGAGAGATAAAGTTATGTCATTAGATTTTATAATGAGTGTTCACATTGTGATCATATCTTGAAAAGCAAGTATTCTTAAAAGAGACCAAGAGAGGAAAGAACCCAAAAGATTGAAGACTAGGAGTCATTATCACATTCATAAAAGAAAAAAAAACTCATTAAAAAGACCAAAACAAAATTTCATTAGAGAGACCAAGAGAGGAAAGAACCCAAAAGATTGGAGATTGGTAACCACTATCACATTTATAAAAGAAAAAAAATTCATTAGAATCCTTCTTTTGATTAATGAAACATATTCATATAAGGGAGTTTAGGGGTATTTAAACATATTCATATAAGGGAGTTTAAGGGTATTTCTTTAAGGGTGGTTATATGATCCATAAGTAGTTGGATATAGTTTAGGGTGAAAAATAACTCTATGCTATTTAAGTTGAATTTTAAGAAATTTTATGTTTTCGTTATATTCTTAAAATTTTGGCTTTTTTATTTCATTAATATGTGATCATTACGCTAACATGTCACCAACATGGTGCTACCTATTTATCTTATTGTCACTTCATTTTTTTTTTAATGACATCGACTTGCTCATGTTATTATCTCGACATTGACTTGGGTTCATGTTCGATGTTGACTTTAGTTGATGGTCTATGTTGGTTTGGTTGATGATGACTATGTTTAATGCCCAATAATCTATGCCCATTCTCCAAGTCCCACTCTTATTTGGCACTAACGCAATGTATTATCCACGTGTAAAGGCTCTCAGTCTAATTATCCCTTGATCCAACAATGTTTTGACCTATCTTTTGATTTCTAACCACTTTAGTATATTGTATTCAATAGGGCATTAATTTGTTGCCTATTTTTTATAATATACCTAGTATTGGAAGGATATGTTTCCAAAGTTTGGATCATCCTTTTGCTTAATAACTATCATGAATTTTTTTTACTGGCATTGATCATCCTCTTAGCATGATTGGCTAAAACCAATAAAACTTTTGCTTACCTTTGTAGGCATTAGTGAGGAAAGGTTTTTCATTCTTAATCTACATATATTTTTAGTCTTTGAAAATGTATAACATCATGGTTAGTAAATAAAGGCTACTAAATACAACCTCTCATATTTCTCAAAGTCTTACATCACACTCTACTTTCTCAATGAATTGAATTAACATACCTAATATAAATTTGCATTCTTTTTTGGTGTTTTTTGCCATCCAAATGGCTATGGATCTAGAAGTTTGTGAATCCCGATCCTATCTTCCTTGTTAAAATACTTTGAAATCATATTCATATTTCTCAAACTCTGACATCACACTCTACTTTCTCAATGAATGAATTGAATTAACATGCCTAATATAATTTTTCTTTCCTTTTTAGTGTTTTTTTCCATCCAAATGGCTATGGATCTAAAAGTTTGTACATCCCAATCCTATCTTATTGGCTAGGATATTTTGAGATCATCTTCTTCAAACTTTTTGTGTCAAATAATGTAATAACCTTTTCATTTCACTAGTGTAGTGACATTTGTATTGTATCACTTTAGGGACACATGCCTCAAACACTCTTGGGGTAAAATTTGAAGACAATGGATCAAAATGATGTGTGGTTAGGTGTAGCACATTGGTTTTAGTGGGCCCATGGATCTTACACAATGAATGAGAGTTTTTCCATAGATTATCATTTGACAAATGGAAAACACTTTCATGGGTATCATATGTTTAAAAATGAAGTGTATTTCACTTTAAAAATTCATAATGAGCCTTTCACTTCAGTGTTGTGTCAAGGGGAAAGGTAATACATATGTTATTTTTCACTTTCAGTGATTAAATCACCCAAAGTCCATTGACACCCAACACAACACAAAATGACAAGGTTCCACGTCGCATCACACAACACAAAATGACAAGGTTCCATATCACATCTGAATGACAAGGTTCCACATTGCATCACACAACACAAAATGACAAGTTCCACGTCGCATCACACAACACAAAATGACAAGGTTCCACATCGCACCCGAGTTTCATGTGTGCCCCGCAAGAGTATGGGGGAGGCCAGATGGGTCTCGTACTATCCTCTTCATTGAAAGGAAATATGACAGTCATTTCCAATGGATACGCTGACAACATTTCATTATTGTATTGATTATAACATATTTTGAAATATATATTGTTGGATATAAGATATGTTAAATTGTTGAAAGGCGATATGTTTCACATTAAGGTCATCATTTTTTATTCCATAATTATGATTGTAAGTAGATATTTTTTTTTCTAAGGTTGGAGATTGTATAGTTGTTTGATTTTGGGAGAATCCAAATTTAGATGATAAATTTCATTATTTTTCAAAGAGGTAAAATTTCACTCTATTTTACTTCTTTTTTAATTACAATAATGTAAATTGTTTTAAACGTGCAAAATAAATTTAAAACAAAATTTCATATTAAAATTTTTATTAAATAAGTGAAATTATAATTTTCAACAAAATTTATATAAATTTAAAATAAAAATTCCAAAAAAATGAATTTTCCTACTTATTATCTTAATCCAAAACAAACAAACAAAATTTACAATATCCATAACATGAAGAAAAATATCCTTTCCATCTCATGATGCAATGTATGGAGATGCTTTTTAGGAAAAAAAACATGAATACCACATTTTCTTCTTCCATGTATAACATAAACATTAGATTGAAAACTAACCTCTTAAATGATATATATGTGTGGGGGCTTATAACATGAAAAAGAAATTACAAATAAAATAAATATATTTGTGGATTACTTATAACATGCAAAAGGAATTACAAATAAGGAGTGAATTAACTTTCCCTTAGTTTTATAAAATCCTTTAATATTTAATATTATTAATTACATGATATTGATAAATTATATTTTTACATGATAGTGATAAATTATATTTTTACATGATAGTGATAAATTATATTTAAAAAATATTGTGTTATAATTAGTCTTTTAAATTATTTTAAGATTATAATTAAAAAACACTTAAATGTATAAATAAAAATGATTGTGCCCC
>SNQJ01S0062478.1:41533-57524 GCA_010110895.2 Picea sitchensis
GTGAATGAATTTTGACATTAGGAACCCCGAATCCCGATATTGAACCAGGGATTGGCACTTCGCTAATGAGGGTTTCTGGAGATTCCCCATTGTGGGAGTTTAACCCCAATTTTTTTTAAAAATAATGATAGTGGGTGTGTTACAGCTTGGATCTTACTAGTGTGTTTGAGAGCCAACAATTGATTTATTGCAATCCATGCTTGGTTTCTTCGACCAAACTATACCTTCATCTCTACTTAGTTTTCGATCTTATCAACGGTTTTCCCAGCTACCAAGTCCTTAGGTTGGTTCCTCCACCAGAGTTTAACAATTCCTGTCAAGAACATCGCTACAACGTTCACCTTGGATTCATCCAAACTTCCGTTAAACTGCTCCAAGTACTAATTAATGTCCCAACATAAGTTTCTAGGCAACTTAGCATTGTGAGTATATCCATATGGCTCAGGTTCCTTTATCTTGATCTTCATCAACATGATAACAAAGCTTTGTTTTTTAGCCAAAGCTTGTTTCAACAATACAATGGTTTCATCTTGGTCCTTCAACTTTTGTATCATTGAGGCAAGTGCTTCCTCCATTGCCTTGAGTCTATCTGAATGTCGACAGTCAAGGTATCGGCAATCAAGTTTGTGATTTCTTGGCACTCCCGAATGACTTCATTAAACCCATGCTTCATCCTACCTATCTCAGTCTCCATCTGTTCAACCTTCTCACCATGCTAACACATTGCATATGTCATCTGCTCAACAATATTCTCCAAGATAATGAGTTGATCCTTCATTCTTCCTATCTTGGGATCCCTCTTGGTGTCACNCTTCATCCTACCTATCTCAGTCTCCATCTGTTCAACCTTCTCACCATGCTAACACATTGCATATGTCATCTGCTCAACAATATTCTCCAAGATAATGAGTTGATCCTTCATTCTTCCTATCTTGGGATCCCTCTTGGTGTCACTACCATCTGCATGTGACCCAACCATAGATATCCCTCTAAGTATCTTCACTCTACTTGTAAAGGGTTCATCCAATGCACCCAATAATTCATCTCAATACTTCTTCAGAAATTTACGATGAACTCTACGATTGCTTCTGGGAACAAGTCTATGACAAGTCCTACATTCATCCTCCTTTCCCAAATTCTTGTTTCACCCTAACAACTCTATTCCTGGTTTTCTCAAGGTAGGCACACAGGTATATCCACAAGTCATAACTTCATCTGCAACTCAACTCTTCACTTTCGTCACAAACCAAATCACCAAGTATGAACTTAGGTTGTATCTGCGATATGTCATTCCATCTAACCGAACCTTCATGAAGCCTGTGCCCAAACTTTATTCACAACAGTTCGGGTTGCAGTAGTGGTGAAAAATACCAAACTATATTCAAAGTTTGTGTTATGATCCAATGCCTTAAAAATGATGAAAAGTCAATGATTACAGTCCACTTTGAAGGGTAAACCTTATTTTATAATATATCCAATTCAGAATACAATATGAGATGAAATAAGATGATCCTAAGACTAAGTCGCCTTGTTATATAAATAGGAGACGAAGGTTACAATTATGATGAAAGGGTGCAATAAAGGATTATATTTGAATGTTGTCATACAAATCAGTCTATGCGGACACAGACTGATCTCCCTAGACTCTGAAACCAAGACTAAAATAAAACATGATAGAACATATAACTTTCCCTAGGTTTATGCAATAACAATACTAGCTAGCAAGAGCTCACACCTTTTAATCGACGATTGTCCTCGTTAGTTGTAGTTTCTAGATCTGTTCTAAGACTTGTGGATGATAACCTGTAAGAATACACAAGCCAACAATAATATATTTTGATCAAACATATGCAAATGATCAAGGACAAATGCAACAAATATGATCAAACATAAACAACCTTTTTGGGAAAGAAACTATATTGTTGTATTAACATTAATGGAAGAAATTACAACCAGAGCCTTGATGTTATGAACCTCCTTCAAACAAGTTCATTGCTCCAATACCCACAATCCATCCATGAGATCCATCACCATCAATTGGCTAATTTAGCTTAGATTGAATCTCTCAAGGCCAAAGAAATGTTAACAATCTTCTAACCGCAAACCAGAAGCAAAAAGCTATCAACCATTATTCTCCATTAACTATTCTCCTTTCCTTATGAGAGAAGTTCCCTTTTATAGATTGACAAGGAGGTTAGGATGAGAGGTTAGGATCTCCCCAAATCAAGGGTACAGGTGAGATACAAACTGATCAGAGGACATCTCATATTTGAAGCTTCTCTTCTAGAAACTTCACGAATTTCATCTTTTTCTCCTCTTTTAGACAATGTCGCACCCTGCAGTTGTGAAAACTGAGACACTGTTGCACCCTATAGTGGTGCAACATGCAACATTTAAGGGTGTTTCATGCTGCAATGGTGCAACATGTGACACTCTCTTGAAATAGGGCTTTAATGACCCTTTTTACATGTTTTCCTTCTTTCAAGGAAAGGTTCTTCTTCAACAATCAAGTATTTTATGCTTTGGATGATGGAGGATAAGTGAACATAATCAATTGCGAAAAAATATTGTGTAACACAATGACCCCCAAATTATGAAGTTAGAAAGGGGTGAGAGATGAAATACTCTGTTGTGTGGGTATTAAAACAAAGAACTCATCTGTTGGAGACCTGCCAACAACAAACAAGAAATTACAATATCATCACTGAGGTAGGAATTCCCATACTCATAATACAAAGGACTCAAACCATAAAGGTTTACATACAAAGATCCATGTCAAGTAAGATAGGTCATGGCTACTAAATTACACTATGGATCCATGCCATAATATCTCAAATATTAACATAGCCACCAAAAATACGTTGTGGATCTATGCCATAATAACTCAAAATTGAACATAGCCACGAGATATACATTGTGGATCTATGTAACAGTACATTCTCAAGATACTCCATCGCAAACTGGATCTTATCAGATGAGATTTGGGGTCTTCATTTCTATATTTTCATTATATGAATCTAACCATTTGAATACAGGCATCGAGGTCGAACATGGTAGAAATCATATGATTATGAGTCAATGATGAAAACTATTAACAAATGTGAAAGGAACCACCAATGATGATGATGGGATGATGGTCCTCAAGGTACGTAAGTACATTCTATTGAGTGTGAATAGATGATATGAAGTTGAACACCCATATAATCATTTGATCGAAGGTCATTGATGAAAACATGCCATCAAAGGCGAGGAAACTTGCCATTGAGGCATGAAAGTTGTAAGGTACTAAAGGTTTATAAACCATATTCCTAGATAATGTGTTGATGTCGATAGGAAATGATCCGTCACAGGAGGGCCTTGATATATCCCCCATCAATGACACAAAACAAGTACTAGGATTTGAAGTAGATCATAATATAGAGTGATTTAGGGCTGACTTAGAGATGGTTGATACTGCAAAAAATGGTCGACACGATATTGTATTGGCAACACTGACTCAAAATGAGGATCATATGTCAAAATATAACTTGGAAAAAAGTATGATCGACAAGAGACAAGTGGATTTCCCAATATGACATGAGAAGTGAAAGAGTGTCATGTTCAAGAGTGACTTGCTACCAAAAATTAATACAGATTTAATACAAGTTCCCATCCCAATTTTCCCCCACCATTTTTGGCGAGTACCTCTTTATTTTTACACAAGCTTGAGGAGGATAACATATGCTTGTACTATAAGCTCATCCTTCAGATGAGTCCTTCGAAATATTTTTAACAAACCCTAGGAAGGAGTGGTTTGATCCCATATGGGTCTTTCAATATCTAGTTTACAAGTCCAAAGAAAGTAAACTTGGTGATTTTTCATGTTTAAGGAGTTTTAAAAAAACTTAAAGAAAACTCCAATATTAAATTTTTCGTAAAATTTAGTCTCCCAAGCCCGAAAAAGTGTAAAATAATACCTAGGAGAACTCTTCTAGTCATGTTTGACTAGAGTATTCATTTTTCATAATTAGTCTAACGAGAGAGAAAAAGGGGTAAACTATTGCTCGAAAGACACCCTTTAAAATCCTTTTAACGAGAGTGAAACAACACCAAATCGCTCGACAATATTTTCATGTTTAGGGAGTCTAAAAGAGCTTAAAGGAGACTCCAAAGAGTTCATTTTTCATATAGATTTTATGAGACTGAAAAGAGATAAAAGTATACTCGGTGACCTATTCTCATGTTTCAACGAGCGCGAAAAAGAACAATTATTGAGCTCGGTAAGCTATTCTAATGTATTTAGAGGCATGAGAAAGAACAAAGACTAAGATTGTTCTAGAAAATACTACTATGTTACGATGGGAACAACCCTCAAGTGAGTATCACTCCTAGCAGTGTGTCTCTCTAGAGGCATTTTTCCCCTAGCTTGTGTGGTAGAAGTTGGTGGCTTTTCTCCAACATGATGTCCAAAGGCTGGAGACATACCCCCCAAGTGTCATTTCCTCCATCGACTCTTCTTCTTTCCTCATCTGTGATTCTTTCTTCTAATAGGAATATTTTCACTAGGTGGAGGAAAATCAGGTTCAAATATTCAATCTAGGGGGAGACTCAATTCGAATGGAGGAGGGTTTGTTTCGTTTTTTAATGAGCTTGACAGAGACAATGAACTATGCTCATAAACTCTAGGTTTGATTCCCAGACCTTTGTTTCATTTAATCATGATCTTGTCGCAAAGAATAAATTTATGCTTGTGGATCTCTGTTTCATTTTTTAATGATCTTGACACAAAAACAAGAACTTTGATCGACTCTGGTTTCATTTTTTAATGATCTTGGAACCTAAAATAAAACTATGCTCGTGACATCTTCTTGATCATGGATTCTAAGAGGACAATGCTTTGGAAGGAATACATGTCTAGGGACATACCTCAATCACAGCGTCGAAGAGATCTTCTTTGGATGGAAGAACAACACTCTGGAAGGAATACATGTAGAGGGATTCAATAGGGGTAGGGAGATTAGGCTCTAATAACCCTATTGAATAGATCACCATGTCAACTACCATATCCAGTTCATAAGAAGTCTCATCCAGAGCTGAATGCATGGGATATGTTGCCACATAATTAACCTGTGGTGGGGGAAATACCACTTGCACATTAGGACCATTTAGGGAAGGAAGGTGGTTGGTAGACAAAGTAGGACCAACAAATGAAACTTAATTGATAGTCACAATTTTTCCATTATGAGGGAAACATATCACTCAAAAGAGAGTGGACACGATAAATTTCATGGCATAGACATAATCTCTCCCAAGGAGCAAAGTAAAATCCAAGGGATCGCGAACTACCATAACATCAATAGAGATGGTTTTCCCTCCTAAAGTAACAGGTAATTGAGAAAGGATACCTAAAGGTTTAGTGATTCGTTTGTTAAAAGCCAACAAATTATGGGTGACCAACACAAGTTGAGGACAACCTAAAGCTTACCAACCAGTTGAGGATAAAATACTACTGGAAGCACTTTCTTCTACAATAGTTTGAGGAACGTCCCTACCACAAACCTGAACAGTCATTTGGAAAGGTACGTAGGAAGGAAGATGAGGTCCAGTTATCCCATGCCAATTGAAAAGAATGGTCTCACTACTTGGAGGGGGTTCCACAGTAGAAGGAGAAATGTCCCCTTGTATGGGAAAATTGGTATTAACAAGAAAAGCATGAGCGATATTGACTTCACTCTCTAACAAGAGAGTGGGATCGACCGATGATGGTATCAAATCGATCACTTGGTGAATGTCACTCTCTAAGGGAAGATCAAGATCGACTGATGATGGACTTGGAGCAACCACTTTGACTTCACTCTTCAAGGGAAGAGTGGGATCGACCAATGAGGGAACCAAATCGACCGCTTTAACTTCACTCTTGGAAGGAAGAGTGGGATTGACCGATGAAGAAACTGGATCAACCACTTTAGAAACCAATGGTAGGTCAGGAGAGAGCTTATGGTAAGCCGTTGGAAATTGTGGTTGAGAAACAAACATGTCTTCCATCAATTTTGATGACTCATCCATACGGGGGGAAAGGTGAGTTTGATGACTACCTTCACATAACCTACAAGGAAACCTAACTCTACTTTTATTTTCCCCAAGTTTACTTTCACTAGTTGATGGGTTGTCACCAGCATGACCTGCAGAACCCGATGACACAGGTTGTTTGGAATTCGTGGACCACACATATAAGACCTTGGGAATACCAAGGAAATTCTTAAGAAGGTGGTCACCATTACAAATCCTGCAAGGGAATTTGGGATTTTGAGGTGTCTTGGTAGGCTTATGAACCTCATCCCCCAACCTGATTGATAGTAACTGGTTGATTTATTCCAACATGTCCTGCAGTGGTTGGAAGTTTTGCCCCTTACTTATCTTTCTTCTTCTTCTTATCCACATGGTTACCAGCTTTAGATCTTTCACTAGGCGAAGGAGAATAAAGGGAAGAAGATGTAAAAGGTGAAGAAGGTGAAGGGTCAACATGAGGTGGATGCTCTTTGGGTGAGGGGCTTGCATCTGAAGGACCAAGAGCATTTGAGATCACCGAAGTAGAAAACAACCATACCAGTAACCTAATAGTGAGTTTAGGAAGACTTAATGTGGCAATATAAGGAGGACCAATGTTTCCAAAAGAAGGAAAAATGAAAGGTTCCCTGGAAAAAGTGGTTCCTTCATTTGTAGTTCCAAAGAATAATTCCATAAACATTGATTCAAACTAAGGTCCGCTAGGGAAAAAAAATAGTACATGCTAAAAAATCTAGGAAGAAAACAAACAAACAAAAATCTTCTCACATGACACACTAGTTGGTAATGAAATCCAACATTGCGAGATCAAAATGAGAAGGGGCTAGGATAGAGCGGGTGGAACAATTACATTCTCTACCCACTTAACATACTTAAACCTTGGTGCAAGTTCCCTCATGGAAAAACCGTGGGTTACCCTCCAAGGATCCCGAGTGAGTCTGATCAACGTCTGCCCCAGGTACAGTGAAAAATTTCCCCTTCACCGTCACCTTGTGTATAAGCCCTAAATATTATGGCCACTAAGGTTACGACTTACAACAACAGATCCCAGGGAAATAGTTGACAGTTGGGTATACACACAAGGGCAGGGCCGAAACCTAAAACCCCCTTAGGAGGTGCCTCTAACCAAGGTGTGTCCCTCTTAAGTGATCCCCAAGTGTCTAACGACGCCATTTGTAATACGTGCAGACATCTCCACCAAAACCAATGAAGCAAGGTTAGTTACTCCACTAGTCTTGATGTGACCTCGTGATTAACCCTTGTCTGAGAAGGGTTTCCCAGGACAAATATGTGGAAAATGGATTTCTCTCCCTATCGCAAGATCCTGCATTTGTTTAATAGATTTAGAGAGTTCTCCTCTCCACCTATTCCAAAGCTCTATACTTAAGCTAATGTAGGTTTGCAAAGCCCTAGAAAGAGAAATTTCTAGATGGGTTTTATTAACCCTTGATTATTAGGTTGTTTTTTACTCAAAGATATGGCTGTGAAATGAATGGTATTGTGACTTGACTCTTAAAATCATGCAAAAATGAAAATGAAATGCAAAAGTTTCAATTTCAATGAATGCTAACTATGGAAAGGAAAATAGTCTTTTTCATTCCCAAATGCAAAATGCACAAAAATTTCATAAAAACCAAGACATTCACTACTCAAAGCAACTAAAAATGCCTCTCCACTAATGTAATGCAAGAATAAAAAACCTTTGAGTTCAAAGCTAAAAATATGTTTTTTTTTATTTATTTATTTATTTGCGAAATGAAGTACTTAATCAAAAAGAAAAACTCTCTTTTAACTAAATATTTCAAAGAAAAATACTTTGAGAAAAACAATTAAGAGCTAAACTGAAAGACACTCGAAGACAAGGCTAAGAGATATTGTCTCTTTTAGAAACAAGCACACATTGCCAAAAAAACAAAGTAAAAAATAATGGAAAATCACAATAATTGAAACAATGGTCAAAAACAAGCTCTAAAACTATTGAGAAGACTATCATGCAAACCTAAAACTCACAGAAATATGCAGGTTTGGGATCTGGAAAGGAAATGATCAAATAAAATTTGTTTTTTCAAGCAGTGTCGCAGGCTAGTATGGAACATAGTGCGACAACCAAGAGTGTCGTAGGATGCTAACTAACATAATGCAAAAATGTTGCTTTGTATATCAAAGACAGGGTGCGACAGGCAATAAAACTTGGAAAAAAACAAAAAAGTTATGAATAATTTTTAGTGACTTCCAAATCCTATTAATGAAACATTGTTAGGTGATGACTCAGAAAATTAAAACAAGGCAAGGCAACAAGACCAAGAGAAAAAATATAAATCATTGTCCCCAACCAAGGCGCTAATTTTGATGTTGGAAAAATTGGTCTATGCGGACACAAATTGATCTCCCTAGACTCGGAAACCAAGACTAGAACAAACCATGACAGAACATATAACTTTCCCTAGGTTTATGCAATAAAACTACTATCTAGCAAGAGCTCACATGTTTTAATCGATGGTTGTCCTCGCTAGTTGTAGTTTCCAGCTCCGTCCTGAGACTTGTGAATGATAACCTATAAGAAGACACAAGCCAACAAGAGTGAAAGCAACAATAGTATATTTTGATGAAACATATACAAATGATCAATGAGAAATGAAATAAATATAATCAAACATAAACAACCTTTGTGGGAAAGAAACTATATTATTGTATTAACAATAATGGAAGAGATTACAATAAGAGCCTTGATGTTGTGAAGCTACTTCCAACAAGTTCATTTCTCCAATACCCACAATGCATCCATGAGATCCATCACCACAAATTGAATACTTTAGCTTAGATTGAATCTCTCAATTCCAAATAAATGCTAACAATCTTCTAACCACAAACTAGTAGAAAAACTTTATCCACCATTATTCTCCATTAATTATTATACTTTCCTAATGAGAGAAGTTCCCTTTTATAGATTGAAAAGGAGGTTAGGATGAGAGGTTAGGATCTCCCCAAATCAGGAGTATGGGTGATATCCAAAACGATCAAAGGACACCTCATATCTGAAGTTTCTCTTCTAGAAACTTCGTGAATTTCATCTTTTTCTCCTCTTTTAGACAGTGTCGCACCCTGCAGTGGTGCAAACTGAGACATTGTCACACCCTACAGTGGTGCAATATGAAACATTTAAGCACGTCGCATGTTGCAATGATAAACATCATAAAATATAAACATCTCAACCCATATCAATGTGGAGAAAATATCTAGAGTGTCCTTATCATGATTCATCAACAAAATGTTAGCATAACATAACATCATGGAAAGATAATCATCTCAGCCATATCAATGTAGATAAAATATCTAGAGTGTCCTTATTGTGATTCATCATATCATGGAAATATAATCATCCGAACCATATCAATGTAGAGAAAATATCTAGAGTGTCCTTATCATGATTTATTAGCATAGAATAACATCATGAAAGATAATCATCTCAAACCATATCAATGCAGAGAAAATATCTAGAGTTTCCTTAGTGGAGAAAATATCTAGAGTGTCCTTATCATGATTCATCAACAAATGTTAGCATAACATAACATCATGGAAAGATAATCATCTCAACCATATCAATGCAGAGAAAATATCTAGAGTGTCCTTATTGTGATTCATCATATCATGGAAATATAATCATCCGAACCATATCAATGTAGAGAAAATATCTAGAGTGTCCTTATCATGATTTATTAGCATAGAATAACATCATGAAAGATAATCATCTCAAACCATATCAATGCAGAGAAAATATCTAGAGTTTCCTTAGCATGATCCATCAACAAAAAGTTAGCATAACACAACATCATGGAAAGATAATCATCTCAACCATATCAATGCAGAGAAAATATCTAGAGTTTCCTTATCATGATTCATCAACATAACATAACATCATGAAATATAATCATCTTAAGCATGAATTCATCATCAAACATCTATCTAGCACATGGATCTACTAGTTAAGTTTAGCAGCCCAAGTTAACTTAACAAGACATAAAATTTATCTCAACTAACAACTAGTCATAATTCATTAAAAGGAACCCTTATGCATATGTCTCAATGTTATAACCCTAAATTGTACCTCACATGCCACCGCATCAGCCAACTCCATCCCTTTATTCTTCAAAAACACCTGAACAACTCCTTGAAAATCCTCTTGAATAAAGGCCCACTTAACTCATTATCGATGCATGTGTACACGCTAATGACCCAAAACAGCCCGTGAATCTAATAAAAGCTACGAAAAAGGAAATTCTCCCACGGAACAAAAAAGCTATGAGTTAATTGAACCTCCTGACCATGCATGGCCGAGGGTCCGTCCCAAAACCCTAGCCTCCTTCTAGCCTATAAAAGAATGTGTAGGGCATCACTTGAAGGAGGAAACATATAGCAAAGAAACTCTACCATTTATGTATTCCATTGTCCCAACTCCTTAGCCTTTCCTAATGTCAAAGGAGATTTAAAGCAAAGCAGCTGAAGGACGTAAGAAGAGGAGCCCAGGATCAAATTCAAGGAGCCGTATCGGTCAACTTTTGCAAGTTGACTCATTTTAAGCAATAAAGAGAATGCTTTTCCCACCCCAACTAAGAACTATGGTTTGATTAGTTTATGATTGGTTTCTAACCTGTTAGTATATAAGCAGTATGCATGCATAGTTGTTTCAAGTCTTGAATGCAGGTCAGCTTTAGAAGGACTATTGCAAACAAGTAATCAAGCAACGGATATTCACATCAAACCTGCAGAATGAGGTAGGTTGATATCTATGCATTTACTAAGAAAAGGGGATTTGGGAAATATAGGGATGAAGGTGAAAGTAATTTCTATTCGTCATATTTGGCTGCAAAGTCTGAACTCTATTTTGTTAGTTCAGAGGGTGTTTTTTCCCCAACAACACTCAATTATGTTAGTCATTCTATCTAACTCACAAATAAATCAAGAAAATAGATAGGGAAATTCATTATGCATAGTGTTTGCATCCTTCCAGGTAGGTGACCCTTGGATATATTGGTCCCATTGGACCAACGTGGGGCATGTCAGATACCACCTGTCACGGTGACAAGGTGGTGAAGAGGCACCAAACCGCTCACCAAACAAGTTTCAATACCACCGGCCATGACCCCACATAACGCTTCGCTCCCCGATCTTGTGATCGCTCACTTCTTAAGGGTGTGTGTGGATATCATATATTCTTACTTGGCTTCTTGGTAACACCAAGAATACTTCATTTGGACCACACCTCTTCACCTAGATCATACCATACTCCATTCTAGGCTATGAGGGAGTCACACTCCAACTATGTGCAACTCCATTTGTATACTTAGACGATCTTGTTAACATATTAACACTTATTCATTTAATCATACATCCAAGAACATGAGAAACCAAGAGAATAGTTGTGAAACAAAACAAGAGACATACATAGAAATAGTGCAAGCGACAAGAACCATGCCTAACAATTTAAAAAGTCTATATTGCAAAACAATTTCAATATGAGTACTATTAGCTTGGTTTACAACTTGGGAAGAATAATTAATCACTCACATCAACAAGACACTCATACATATATTTTTCACACAAAGACTCTATGTCGCAACCATCTATGCAACGTCCTGCAAGGGCATGCCCCTGCATGTGCAATCAACCACATACCTATCGCCCTTCTCTCGCCATTAAACTTCACCGAGTAATATAGACTTTTAGTTCTGCCTCACACGTGCCTCAAATAGACCTACGTTTCAAACTTCCCCCAAAACATCTTAGTGTGTCCCACCCTGGCTACTTGTCTTCCATCTTCACAACTCTACCTCAACTTTGGTTCTTCCTTACCTTGTAAATATCAGTTCTATACTTGCTCTTCATTCTTATTTATATCTAAATATGCCCTCCTGGTTGGGTGCCCTCATTTTCTTATATGGACTTCGTGGTCACCATCGGAATCATCGTCCTTTGGGTACTTCTACTTCCTTCACAAACCATCCACCTAAATGAATCACCGTGTCTCTTCTAGACATGGTGCACCCAAATGAACTTGTACACCCATCAATTGTCGTGTCTCTTGGACCTGCACCCATTTCCTTGTGCGCTATCTTGTGTTGATCAATGAGAATCTCTATGGGTGTGTCGATGGTGTCATCCAACCTCTCCAACATGCATGTGTTTCCAAGGGAAGGCAGGTCCACTCCTTGGGCATGCACCCACTTTGTCCTTCTCAAAAAACCTAAGTCTCTATCAACCATCATAAGGCAAGTAACGTGTGTGTCCCCTTGGTTTCGAACATCACCATCACTGCACTCAAGGTGATGTTGTTCACACCCACATGTCTTCATTTTTCCAACTGATCACATGTCCCTCGTGTTCTCTTGCCTCACTCATCCCCAAGTATGGAAAATGAGTGTGCACACCTGGTGGGTGTCACAAGAGACCTTACATCCTCCTCCACTCCAGCTTTGTTGTCATCCTTGACAACATTCGTCAATCTCCATGGTGCCTCTACCCCATCTCCGGATCTCATCACCACTCAACGAATATTGTCCCCTCTACTTTTGTTATCAAGGAAAAATCCCCTTGGGAAGTCACATGAGTCTACGAAGTGTGGTGTCTCACTGACTTAGTGTTTCTTCCATACTTCGCTATGTCTTCTCATGCTTTTTTTCATTGATCCTCAGACTTTGGCCAATTGCAGCTAGTCCAATCAACGTGCCTTTGTCTCAATAAGTCACATCTTCATGTTCAAACACCCTTTTATGTCCACAAACTTGTCACATTCACAACTCCTCATTTCCCCCAATGTCAAGTCACCCAACAATGTTCCCAACATACTTTACCAAGACACCTCCTCAAGGCACCCCATAGGCCTCACTGCATCCCATCGAGACAATGATCAAACATGCTACGATTTAGTTTGAAGGTGAAGGAGGATATTTGGTTGGGCCATCTTCCTCATCTCCAATATATCCCAATGTGATCTACAAAGAGTCATCATACTTTTAATATCATACATGAAACAATACACCTGAACCGATGGTACATATAACCGCATTCCACTAAATTGTTTGTTTGATTTTTGAATGTTAAAACAGTCTTGAAGGAATATTGATGTTAATATGAAAGGTAATAATACTACTTTTTGTGTGAGAGGTGAAATTGTAACCGAGATAGTATTAGGTTTTATGTATGGAATTAAGATAGTCATCACCTAAACGCCACTCATTGTAAGTAGTTCTTGATGATCACAAGTGATGGCTGCTTTCTTATAAATACTATTTCGGTTGAAACTTCCTTTTCTAAAACTGCTTCTCATTGGCTAAGGAAATAGGTAAATAACACAATACCTAAAGATATGTAAAAAGATTGGAAGTTTGTTACCTTACAAATCATTGATGGTGTAAGGCCCACCATATGATTTGTAAGGTAACAAACTTCCAATAGACCGGAACATAGGAGATATGGAAGGCATGATGCTCGATGCAAATGATGAGACAAAAGTCTTCATATATGGGAGAGTTGGGGTTCCTTGGGTACACAATGTGTTAAGGGGAAACTCCACCCAAGGTGTGATGCATGAGTGTCTTGGTGAGATGTGGTCAGTCATTAAACTATGTCGAAGTTGTAAACTAAATTGGTAGATCTCATGTCAGAATTGTTCTACAATAACAAAGGATTAGTTGGGTGTTAGGCATGGTTTTTGTTTCCCACACTATATCTATGTTTATCTTGTCTATTTCGTTGTCTTTCTCTTGGCTTCACATATTCATGGATGTATGATTAAATATGACTAAGTGTTGTATTGTTAACAATTGTCTAAGTATACAATTGAGTTACACAGAGTAGGAGTGTGACTCTGTCAAGGTCTCAAAATGGAGCGGGTATGCCTAGGTGGAAGAGGCAAGGTCTGCATGGGGCAATCCCATGTTGCCAAGCAATCAAGCGATAAACCTCCACAAGAGCCACACCCTCAAGAGATGTACCATTGTGGGGCACACTATGAGAATGTGATAAATAAGTCAAGTCAAATGACATAATTTTCTTTGCATAATGAATAAATCAACATTCATTCATAAATAGCAACCAATAATAATTTACTACTACTAATAATAAATTATATTATCTTTATAAAACACACATCTTATCTTTTATTTTGCATTTTTCAACTCTTTTGTTTCATTTAAAAGACCATGTTGAAAGCCAAAAAAACTATGAATCTTTAAATCTTTTGAACACATTCTTACACTTATTCCAATAAAGATACTAGCAATGCTTAGTATGAAAAAACAATGCCATGATATTTTAAGATCAATGCATAAAATGGTAAAGCTTATTTAATTAACAACTAAACCATTTTTTCTTTTAACAAAAGCGGATATGAATTTATATTAAAGGATGTGACAGAGCCACTGGTTCAGATTACAAAATTCCCATTGTTTCTTTGGGACTTTTAGCCATGAAAACATAGATGCCTACAACTTCAGAAACCTAAGTACATACTAATATACTTATTTGTTTCATGCATACCATTGCCGACCACCGGAGATCTGTTACGTAGACGCTTTAATTCCAAAATTACTTTGATCATTCCAGCTTGTCGCTGAGCTTACTACCTTGGCCTCCAGATCCTCCATTCTTTCATCAAAGCCCTGCTGTGGGCTCTTTAACTCTTGGTTCATCTTGTCTAATTCCTGGGCAAACCCTATCTTAGTCATAGTTATGTCTGATTCCAACTGTTCGAGCCGACGACCTGCTTCCACATCCAGATTTTCCAAGAAATATAACTGGTGCTATAGCATCTCCTGCAAATTTGCAAGGGTCTTATCCAATTCCTTCAAGCGTTCTTCTGTACTCATCGACCCTTTGGAGGAAGACGCCAACGCCCTTCTTACTTTACTTCGCATTCCTGGAGTGGCTCGCCCTTGATTCTTGCCTTCTTCTAGTGCCTGCACTTCTTTGCTGAGAATTCCTTGAGTCGAATTGTGAGGGACCCGAGCACCCTTTATTTCTCTTTGGGTCTTAGCTATCATTATTTTTGGGAGTTGAGGGATTCGCGCGAATCCAATGTCTACCTCCAAGCTCGGGCTCTCTATCTTTTGGTACCTGGCTGAGTGAGAATGCCACTAAACCCGAGCGCTCCTGCCATCATGCCGGATTCGATTTGATCCAAGTACCTGCGCGAGCCTGTCTTTAAATCGCTGAAGGATCTCATGAGATTAGGGGATCTCCACTTGGGACATAGTGCCATTCATTGACAGTGTACCAGCTTTCAACTGCACACCTTGATTGGCTTCTTGGTCTGCATTGCAGTTTTGGTCTCTTAATACGTGATAGAATTGACATGATTGCATTTTGCTGGTGATGAGTCGTATTTTATCCAAGAGGGATTGGAGTTGAGTGGATTGAGTGTTGGTATTCTTTACCATGGCTTGTATAATTATTCTTGAATCTCCTATTACGATTAAATCCTGGATATTGTGTTTTATTGCCAATTTCAGACCCTGCCAGAGTGCCAGAGCCTCTGGCATGTTGTTGGTGTCTATGCCAAGCCCAATTGCATACTTCAAAACTGTGTCTTGATTTGGGTCCTGTATTATGCCTCCTCCTCCAGAGGGACCTGGATTCCCTTTCGAGGCCCCATCGAACTAAAGAATATGTGTGTTGAGTTTACACTTCCAAATCACAAACTCACTTTCACTTCCCCTAATCTCCCACGGCTCTGTATTGTAGAGAGTTTTGTTAGGACGATCCAGATTAGGGAAATTGAACTGTGCAATCCAGTTTCTTTGCTCTTGATTTAGCTTTTGGATCTCTACTTTAGGACTGAGATGTACAACCAGCTCCCCCATAATTGCTTGTATTTTGGTATACAGTCTTTCTTCATTTACCTGACTGTCCTTGAAAATTCTGTGATTACGCTCAAGCCAGAGGCTCCAGA
>SNQJ01S0062479.1:0-16718 GCA_010110895.2 Picea sitchensis
CGTTCCAGTGGAAAACGTGGCAAGAGCGACGTTAACGTGGCAAGACCGACGTTAACGTGGCAATTGCGACATACAGCTTCACAAACGTGGCAAGAGAGACGTTCCAGTGGAAAACGTGGCAAGAGCGACGTTCCAGTGGAAAATGTGGCAAGAGCGACGTTAACGTGGCAAGACCGACGTTAACGTGGCAAGAGCGACGTTATCGGGCAACATGATTTATTTTTTTTATAAATTTCCTCTATTTTGCGACAATATGGACAATTTTGTCCATAACGCCGCAAATAAAACGTCGGAATTTTTACAATATGTAGTAGTGTGAGTATGCCGGAGCATATAGTGATGAGTGATAGTCCACAGAGACATGTCGAGATGTATGATGAGATTCAGAGGGGTATATTGCCTTGCAGGGAGGAGACACACCTAGGGGAGTATGCATATGTCACTCATTTGCAACAACACATAGTCGTGGGGGATCACCTTCACCATTTCAGCAGCTGCATGAGAGATGAGAGGGGGAGGTTGGTTGACCAGTAGTTAGATGGGTTACTTCCGGTTGTATTGGATGGTTTGGATTCAGTGATGACCACAGGAGAGAATCTATCATGGATATCGATGGAAGAGCTTCTGGTCGAATCCTTGGGATTGACCAAAGCATGTGACACCTCCCAGTCCTACAGTCAGCTACATATATGTTTGTCCACAGAGACATGTCGAGATGTATGATGAGATTCAGAGGGGTATTGCCTTGCAGGGAGGAGACACACCTAGGGAGCATGCAAATGTCACTCCACTTTAAAATAATCGTGGGGGATCACCTTCACCATTTCAGCAGTTGCATGAGAGATGAGAGGGAGGTTGGTTGACCAATAGTTAGATGGGTTACTTCCGGTTGTATTGGATGGTTTGGATTCAATGATGACCACAAGAAAGTACTTATCATGGATACCGATAGATGAGCTTCTGGTCGAATCCCTTGGGATTGACCAAAGCATGTGACGCTTTCCAGTCCTACAGTCAGTTTCATATATGTTTGTTATCCTTTTTCTGACACATTTATCATTGATAGGAGCATGAGGAGCATAGAAGATGAGCATGGAGGGATTCTGAAAAGGATTAATCCCACACAGAGCAAGTGAGGAGATTGAAGGATAAACTTCCGTTTTCTAGTGGCACCTGTGAGCCCTGCTTTGTCACATCTATGTTCATGTTGACCCAGTTAAAATTCAGAATCCAAAACACCTTAAATCTTGGTTGGTTTGGAGTGGGTCTGCATGTACTTGTTCTATGGGGCGAGATCTTTCCTTCCACTTGATCATTAAGATAGGGCATGGATATGTTTGGGTAGGTACTTCTTTTATAGAGATTCCTACATGACATCAAGCTTCGATAGCAGTCCAAGGTCAGCTGTGTATTTCAGCTTGAGGATCCCGTCGAGGAGCATCCTTTATGTATGTAGGGGACAAACAATCATGGACAAAGTAGTACAGTGTCAGCAGGAGGATCATCAAAAAAGGTTATTATGGGACCCAGGGATTGCAGGAATCAGGATTGAGCAACTCATTGACCGACAGGGGAGAGCAAACCATTGTAGGGGAAAGTTATTCTAACTTCCCATTGATCTTCGGCTAATGAGGAGATCGCTTAAGGGTGCCTCACGGAGGTTCTACTTTGGCCTAGACATCAACATGTGCAGCTGATGGGAATTCATGTGGATATTGGTAGAGATTTGGAGGATGACCTCATTTTTGAGATGAGGCCATGTCATGCGTGAGGTCTCACAGTGGTTAATATCTTTCAAGGACTATATCAAGCAGAGTATTGTAGTTCACTTCCAAATATGGGATCCAGTGGGGTGGAGTGCACTATTGTTCGCCTTTCAAGGGGTTCTACTGTGTACCCCACAAATGGACATGTGATCCTAGTATTTTACTTGGAGAGATTTGGTTATTACTTGAGGACAAAAAAAATTTCTAGCAGGGAGGACTGTAAATGTCTCACTTTGGGACATCATGTATGCAGACTTATGACACCGTGAGTAGCCGTGATGGATGTTATGGTGAGTACATGGGTATTTGAGAGACATTTTGGGGTCCAGCTAAGTATTTATCATTATATTCCATCATTATGAGCCATTCTCACAGAGAAGTTGGTTTTGCTTCGCTCCATTCTCGACGATCTACGATTTGATCTTTGTTTTAAGCTATAAGTTAATTAAAAATCAAGAGGGAATTTTGGGCACATTACTTGGAGGAACCTCAAGCAGTAATAGAAGCTCATTGGAATTGGGAGGAGACACACTACAGGATGGGATGTCTAGAAGTGACTTTTAGTGCTGCAGCCACAAGGAGAGATAAGGATATTTTCAGAGGTAAAAGGTTTCAATTAATTAATAAAAGTGATTTATTAATTACTCAAATATTAATAAAATGAAAGTCACTTTGAGGACAAGGTGAGCCAAAAAAGCATAAAGGAAGCTGCTAAGGACTCTTCTCATTCATTCATGTATGATCTCATTTTGATTTCCGCTCTAAATTGTGAGCCCAATATTGGGGGTTTTGGAGGGTTTTGAGATAACAAACCCTAGAGGATCTATCTCTAAGTGGTGAAATATTCAACTCATATTGTCCCAAGCTTGATCTTGAGATGAAATACTTCTCCACACCATTCTAGTTCAGATATACATCAACACAAGAGGGTTCTACACCAGCCAAAAAACACAAGAAGGAAGAGGGGCACACCATTAGGGGTTTCCAACAAAGGGGACGCACCATCTTTGGAGAGAGATTCACAGAGGAGATTTTCGCCAAGGTGGGCCACAGAGGATTCCCATCACTGGGTTTCTGGCTCACAGGGCCTTCGACATTAGATCTAGTGCTTTCGAGACAGCTCTATGGCTCGATTATTTCGAGCAAGAGGGCGAATTGAAGAGAAGGAGGGCGCTTTTGAGATCCAGATTTAGTCCATTTGGAGGGGTTACACTTCAAATCCGACCCTGAGACTTCACATAGTGAATTGGCAGCAGTCCCGACCTATATTCTCGAGTTTCGGGGAATTTGGAGGCCTCCTTCAAGAGGGCCAAATTATCTAGGGTTTCACCATCCAAGCAATGCACTATCTCGCTGGGGATTTCGACACAAAGATTGAGAGGGATTGTGGAGATTCGGTCACCCTGGTTGGTGCCCTACCATCACCCGATCTATCGCTTGGCATATTTATTAGGGTGATTGGACACTTTTGGCACAGGCCTAATCATCTGTCTAGGTTTTGTCATCCAAAGGCCATTTGAAGTGAGGGATTTTACATCTACAAAGATTGAGAGGGATCTTGAGATCTCGGTCACCTTGGTTATTCTTACCATCACCCTCGACCATCACACAGTGCATATTTATTAGGGTGATTGACACTTTTGGCAACAGAGGGTCACGAAATATTGAGGGCTTCCCATCCTTCTATTGAGCCGCGGGTATTCTTCACTGAGAGTTTGGCATCTCAGACCTTCTTGTATTGATATTCATTTCTCTATTCAGCCTTGGAGGCATCTTTGTATTAGCAAGAGCATTTTGTAGAAGTTTCATTCTATTGTTCATCTTCTTGGCCATCTATTGAGCATTCTAATCGGCATCTTCATTGTATAGTTCTTCATTTTATGAATAAAGAAGAATTGAGATGTTTTCGATTGTCTATCTTATTGCATATGTTGAGGTATACCCATGGTTATCTATTTCATATTTGTTGCATACACATATAAACACATCTAAAAGGTAGACTAGCAAAGTGTTTGATGAAATACCTCACTCGTGAAAGCCGAAAATACACCAAAATAGTGATGATCCTGCATAATGGCTTGGGATCATTACAAGGTATCATAGCTTAGACTCTACCATCCCGAGGGATCTTTCCTTATGGAAGATGGGGTCTACATATTTTTTGGAATAGTTGTGAGTTGTGAAGAGAATATCATGCACTTTGTAAGAGACTTAAATTTCAATAACGCTCCAAAAGTTTATATCCTTGAAAAACCCCAGTTGGAGTGAACATGAGGTGACATATTGGACCAAAATAGCAGAGGAGGCAGAGCCCGAGCAACTAGATGGAAGGAAGTTAATGAGAAACCCCACACCCATTAGAGCATGCAACTTTGCTATAGTTGCAAGGTGCCTGGGAACCAGATCATAGGTGAAGTAAGGGTAAGAAGCATATCATTGAGGCAATACCTGCGATAGTGATGATGAGGATTCGAGCAGTCCGATGATGATAGTGAATCTTGCAATGCAGAGTCTAGTGATATTGACTCTACCTCGAGGATAGTGATGATGACTCTGCATAGAGGCTAGTGATAGTTGCGCACGCTTTGGAGGAGGATGATGACCCTTGCGTAGCGGATAGGGAAAATTGGATGGACAGGATGATAGCATCAGTGTCTCAAGAGACTTATCACATACCATTGATGACCTTAACCCTCAGCAGAGTGGTGACACTAATTAGTGAGGAGTCTAATGCAGTTAGCACCTAGAGATGATGAGCTTCCTATGGGGTCAGTGGACACCGATTGACTGCTCGTATTACCCATGATAGCCACGTCTGATGAGGAGATCAGTGGCACATGAGGTATCATGGATGGTTTCCAGTGTGAGGGATGCACACCATGGACAGACCACGCATCCAGAGGAGGTACAAGTCGCGATACATGCAATGACCCTACCACATACGTCACGGATATGGAGTCACATCTATCGAGACTCCAGCGGGTTGAAAATGGTAGAGGTTGATTGTGCGGATGGAGATAATTTACTTCGTGATCGTGATTGCATGGATGAGGATGCACTTTTTGGTAGTCAAGATGACGATAGTACGTGTCTGGATACAACTATATAGGATCCGTGCGAAGATGATAGTAGCAAAGTTGAGGCACAAGAGGATACAACTTCATACGTGATACAGAGTCGTGGGGAGATGGCATCTAGTGATGGATGCAGAGTACCTTAGTGGCACAAGATCGTGCGCTTCATCACTTTATCTTCGCAGAGAGTGTTGTTAGCTATGGCACTAGCAGTGAGAGGAATGAGGTACCCGAAGATGACTATATCAGAGTCACACTTAATTTGGGGCAAAGATAGTTGGGAGGAGTGAGGCTATGATCGTGTGGAAGCTAATTAGACATATTGGCGACATGCATGCATTGATGGTAGATTATTGTTGGGGAGCATCAATGGCACAGGGTAGCTTAGATGAGGATTTTCCATGGATGATTTTCTACACTCTCTCCGAGAGAGTGTCTATGATGAGGATCTAATACCAACAGTTGTTGATTGATAGAGACTACCTACTGTGGATTGGCAAGTTGTATCATAGGGCCCCGAGGGGGAAGGAGTTGGAGGTAGACCAAATCACTCATGAGTTGAGAGCACCTTTCAAGGATTCTTGAGAGGCACACAGATCTCCCTTGAAGAATCAGAGTCTATATCATATGAGCTTCTTGAGGAGATCCATAAGAGATCCACTTCATCCGTCTTAGTGATGTACCGATGTATCACCAATTACATTAACAAAGCGATTGACATCTAAAAGAGGAGCACTAGTCGATGGGGACACTTCCATTTGTGTCTTGGGAGTGGTTGGATTCCAGAGATTGATCCACCATACCTGTGATCTCGATGCGTTATTGTGCCTGCGTACATTTATTACGACACTACCGCGATTGGCCACCGGACGGTGCTGCTCGACGTTTAATTGCCACTTTTCATTATCGAAGACCTAAAATCCTCGACCCTCAAACGCTATTCATTACGACGCCGCTTTTCCATCTACCTGTTTCGCCAGTTCCTCAGATTGCAACGCTTCAAACGGCAAGAGAGACGCTGGGTAAACGCAGTAAGATCGACTCGCCAAACGGCAAGACTCTCAACGCTTCAAACGCGGCAAGAGAGATGTTGCAAACGGGGCAAGAGAGACGCTGGTAAACGTGGCAAGACCGACGCTTTCAAACATGGAAAGAGAGACGCGGTAAATGTGGCAAGATCGACATTTCAAACGTATCAAGACGCTGGTAAACGTGGTAAGAGAGACGTATAAACGTGGCAAGACCGACGCTTCAAACGGGTAAGAGAGACGCTGGAAAACGCGGCAAGACCGACCAAACGAGAAAGTGAGATCGCTAAAAATGTGGCAAGTGAGACGTGACGCAAGAGACGCCAGGCAGTATAAGACCAACGCCAAATGTGGCAAGCGAGATGTTGCAAACGTGCGAGACGCTTCGCATGCGGCAAGAGACGCCTAAATGGAAAGAAAGAGCATAATCTCTGAACATAACCTTCTATCGAGCAATCATTGTTGGAAGCCACAAATGCATCAGAAGCATACCTATTGAAGAGCAGAAATAATTAAATTAAGGTAAAGACTCAATCTATGCACAGACTTACTTGCTTCATCAAATCATGCATAAACTCATCTAACTCACAAAAACTATAAAATTTATGAGTCCTAAATTTGTTATTGGAACTTGTTTTCTCCAAACAAAATATGATAGAAAGTTAAATATTGATTACCTTCACAAATCCCATTAATGGACAGCTAATAAGGGAACCCAAATATACACCAACAGGGATAGCATCCCTTAGAAGACAGATGGATCAAATTGAATTTTAATTAGAGCCCCAGTCTTAGACTAAATACGTAATATAGAGATTTTATAATCCAACAAGACACATACGAATAACTCTCAATATGCACTAAAAGTTAAAACGTAATTACTTCATAATATGCAGTAAATATAATCAATGAAAGGTGAAAAGACAACAGATGCACCTTGATTGGATAAATAATAAGGTTCATTCATTTTTTGTTGGAGACAGAACACATCCTCATTCTGAGAATATATATACAATGCTAGATATCTTGGATGGCCAAATGAAGGAGGCGGCTATGTGCCAGACATAAACTTAGTTCTGCATGATGTGGAGGAGGAAGTAGCGAGCACATGCCTCAAGACACACAAAGAGAAGTCGGGCCATTGCTTTAAGTGTATTCTCAACACAAAAAGATGATGGAACTCAGATCAGATCACAAAACCTCGGTTCCAAGACCGACCATAATGCTACTAAATTAATCTCAAATATTTTAAGGCGAGAAATACTTGTGAGGGATGAAAATCATTTCCATCATTTCAAGGAAGGATTGTTCTCTTGCAAAGATTATCGGTGACACGTAGTATTGAAGCTATATAGACAATGGGCATTTGGAAGACCATATTAATTTGCACATACAATTCAACAGGGGTCTAAATATTGTCTTTCTTTCTAAAATAACAGTGTTTCGAGGGTGAGCCTTACCTGCATGCTCATTTTTTAAGTCCCTGGGTTTTATGTCTATTTAATTTGAAAATGTGAGATCAAACTACATAAAAAGTAAATAAATGAAAGAAAAATAACTAACACAAGCAAGATATGCACACAAGCTGTGGGAGGATATATATTAATCTGGGTTGGTCATACCCTAAGGTTGAAGCTGACTGCATATAACAAATTGATTAGTGAGATTTCACTAGTTTTGAGATCATATACATTAAAACCACAGATGAACTGCGTTGCTTAATCACCCAACAAGTATGACACGTCTGTGGTATCTCAAGGTCCAAGATAGCATGATTTGGTAATATGAAATGTGGTGCATTGTTCTGTACCAAATTATTGATTATTCTAATAAAGGTAATAAAGTAAAATCATGAAGAAGAATAGTATTGATTTGTCATAACATCTGTGCAAATCATCTAGAGGAATGTTTTGGACATTATCAATAAACTTTTGAAAGGGAAGCCATCTTTTTTATGCTGACGTTACACCTTGAAATCTCAAACCCTCCCCATGTAATTGTAGTAGCTCATGGTGATTCAAATTGTGTAACAACTAATGGCATAATGGTGTATCCATAAATTCTTTTCTTTTCAGCTGTTGATGGCTCTCAATGTTTTCTCCAGTTACAGAATGCCAAATAATTTCCACTAAATGTACAGAGAATTGATTGAACTTCATTGAAAATTTATAGAGACGGGACCAAATTTGTTAAGTGCTGATGAAGGACAATGGGAAAGCATTAACTCCTATTATGGAGAGAAGAAATCAATAGAGAGAATATTACCCTCTATATCAATCTACTTCTTGATAGTAGTTATTCTGATGCACAAATTGGACACTAGGAGGAAGTGTTTAAAACAAGTTTTCTCAGATGAAAATGAATTGTGTGCAGATGAGCAGGGAAGCCGTTAATGGGGATTGTCTTGGTTGTTTCTTTTACAGTATATCTAAGTATGTCTGTTACTAGAGTATTGAAATTGAAGACAAAATAAAGAAAATTTGGTGTGGTGCATGGGACATAGGTTAGTTTGCAAGATGATGTTTTTTTTTATGTATCTTGTTGCATGGTCCATCAAGCACGTTGTTGCAAGAAACCATTGTTGGCTATGAAGTAGTGAGATAGAGTTATTTTGGTACCGATTGATGGTAGTGAGGAAGAATACCTCCAAATGGGGGTCTAATCTATAAAGATTCTGAAGTGGAATTGTTAAGAGACCTAGGGCTGTATGTTATTCATATACCTGAGTTGAGTATGCACTCATAAAGTGATCTCCAGCTTTTGAAGAATTTAGTAAATGAATACAAGGTCCCTATTGGCCTTAGATTTTCTTTACTAACAAGGTCATGCTTTGCAAGAGCCTTTTCACACCTAGACACCAGGTGACAATACATTTGTATTTGTCTTTGGCTTTACAGTGCTAGTGCAAGCAAATCCTGAAGATATTCATATTTTGATAATTCTAGCATTGAGGGCTCTATATCATAACATATCTCGTTGATGAATGTTGCTGAGGTTAAAATTTCAGGGGACTAGTCATTAGAAGAAAGGTCTTGGTGGGAATTTGTATTCTCCACTTCCTTGTTAACTTCATGTCCTTTCCTAAGTGTTTGTGTCACTATCCCTTCCCGACTTGGGACAAGCCACTAACCTTATTTTTACAGGTATATAACTCACATGGGTATTGAGATCGTCATGCTCACACCTTCACTCCATTTTAACCATCAAATTCACAATCATGTATCACCTCTTACCCTCGTTCTCACAATTCTTTTATGCTATCTTTAAGAGTGAAACTAAACAACAAGTCTATTTGATGCATGGTAATAGGCCTTCAAGAGGCTTCTCGGATTAAAACTTATGCCAAAAGATCAAGATTACAAAATCTCTAAAACCACACAATGCACTTTGCAAGCTCTAAAAATCACTCTGTTGAATACAAAGAACGAGCATCCTTCTATAGGCTAGGAAACTTGGATCTCAAAGACCGATTTCAAACTGCATGCACTAAGAAAAGACATAAATTAAATGAATCAAGGTCCTGCCAATAAGGCAACCTCAAATGATTCACTTTTGGTACCATTAAAGAAAGATACATGACATAAAGAAAAGTCGATATGACATAACATATATCTATAGTCATACCATTATTTCAACTTTCAAGTGGATGATTTTCTAGAACATGTAGTGGAAAACGGGGTCAACTATGTGTTTTTTACATGACTCTTCCTGACCATGCTTCCCTCTAGTTGTCAATACGATGGAGGGTGATGTCATCAAAATAATATTCTTCTACCTGGGCCCAAAATTGTAGGATCTTCCAGCATAAGTAGGTGCACAAAGAGAGGTCCTTTACTAATAGGTGTTACAGCACATCTTAAGTATCAAACGTGAGGAGAAAGTAACAATTCCAAGGATTGTCAACCTTGTCATACATGTGAAAATCTTTGAGGGACCGTTGTCAATGGATTAAGCAATAGGGTGATGTCATTGAAGACATCCTATATTTCTTTATTTGTCCTAGTACCGTGTGCAGGTACTAAATTAATGAAGATTGAACAGATCTAGAAGATGTATACCGCAACCAAAGGTGCCCAAATGGAGAAAATGGTAGTTAGATGGCATGGTAATTGTACTACAAAGTACAGAGTTGAAAGCAGAGTGATCAAGACAATAAATCAGCCATACCATTTCTGAAAGTTGACATATCAAGGGGAATGAAGACAAAGCATTTTCCAAGAGGTAAGAAATACATAAGGGAAAGAAGAAGGCAATAGAAGTCTAAGGAATTAGTTCCAAAAGGCTGGCCTACTCATCTTGAGCAATATGAGATCTCATGCACCCCACAAAAGGGATGTTATCCCGGTATGGAGCACACTGTAAGCCACTGAAAGTGACAGTTGAAATTTCAAGACCAATATAAAACTTTTGAAGAAAGTTGATTTAAGAAGATGGGTTTTCTAGTATGTCATCCTTCAGATTTTGGTGAATATGAAATTCATAATGATGGCAAGATTTCGGGTCAGATTTTGAGAATTTAATTGATCTTCATAGGGACTGTGCAAGTCATTCCAGACTTGGTTGGATGTCCTTGAAGCATAAAAGATATAGAATATTGATGTATTAGTAAGAATGGAGGGACAATTCTGAAGGAGGTAGTAATAGGGTTATCCAATCATCTTTTTAAGTTTTCTAATTGCTTCTTCATTTGTACCCAAAGAGTCAATAACCATTTTCTGGTCTATATCCCCATTATATCAATGAAGAGAAACCCTAGGTGTCCAGAATGTGATGAAGAGAAACCCGTGAAGTGAAAAATTTGTTTGGGTATTTAGTCCGGGCATAAATGGCATTCAAAGCAACTAGCTAGAATAATGAATAACCGTTCATAAGTCTATATTGTTATCTATGAAGAGAAACCCTAGGTGTCAGAATGTGATGAAGAGAAACCAGTGAAGTGAAAAATTTGTTTGGGTATTTAGTCAGGGCAATAACAGTTCTCACGGTCTATATCCCATTATATCAATGAAGAGAAACCCTAGGTGTCCAGTATGTGATGAAGAGAAACCCGTGAAATGAAAAATTTGTTTGGGTATTTAGTCCGGACATAAATGGCATTCAAAGCAACCAGCTAGAATAATGAGTAAGGGAGGTCTGCAGAAATGAGCAGGTTTCTAATCATTGATATAGCAAGGCTGAGATAGGCAACCCACAACCAATCCTGGGAGTTCAATGCTAAATAGATGCTAAAAAAACAGGGGAATATGTTACTAACCATTTTTAAATTTGAAGAGAATCATTGTGCAAAACCCAGCGGAGATTTTCTTTGTCCCTTTAGGTGAGCGGTGGTACATACGCTCGGGAAGTTTATATTCTTCGCTCGACCAGGTAACATACGTTTTCACCCCTCCAAACCATTAATGCTCGTAAAACCTACCCCACAGCCCTATCCCACAAACCCATAACTATCCGGTAACCTAATTACCCCTAACCCACTAACCACATTAAGGGTTTCCTTTCTTTAAAATAAAGAAAATTAGTTTGAATTTTAGCACTATAATAACCACATTCATCATTGGCGATGGCAAGCCTTTGGCAAAGAACCCGTAAACATTTGAAAATGTATTAATATTATATAATACATTATTTTCTCTTCGCAAAGGGATTGGGCCCGGTGGACACTTTGGTACAAATCAATGTTAATGTTTATGCTATCATTATGGTTCTTTGCATTTCCTTAAAGGCGAGCATAATAACCACAAGATCGAGAAATACGTACATCCACAATAGACACAACATTTATCTGGGAAACCCTCTGGGGAAGAAAACCGACAAAAACTTCCTTATCATAAATAGCTTATCAAAATGTTCAAGAGATAACTCAACCAATACAAAAATCCTCCTCCAAAAATCATGCCAACTATGCTTCTCCTCTCACCAACTTGGAATTGAAACCTCATACCAAGATCATGAGCAAGTGGGGTGTGATAGAAGTGATCATACTCTTATTATACTAATCATGTGTGAGATACCAAGCTGGCTGGTCAAACCTCTCTCTCCTTTGGGTGGGTAAATGCACTTTAATTAAATCTGGCCCTTTCATTATAGCTGCTAGTCGACTTCCATATTCTTTACATTATAATTGTCCGATGACCAATCCGCCAAAGAGTTGGTCGCCTTGTTACCGACTTGATTAATCCTCAATGGGGATTAATCTAATAATAAAAATAATAATAATGACATGGATTAATCCCACGAAGGATTTAATCCAATAACAAAATAATAATAAGAATGCTCTTAGCTGATTACATTATTTCCAACACTCCCCCTTAACAAAGAAGGAATTATTCTTCATCGATCTTCATCGACAGTAAAGGCGAGAGAGGTTTGCATCATCGGTGGCATCTCGAGGATAGTATCGTCAATATACAGCTTGAACAATTGTCACAGCACATTTCACGAGTCGCCGGAGTTTTCTTCATCGACAGCATCATCATTCTCCATTGTACCCTTAAGGTACCTCATCACATGTTTGCAACCACTAAATGAACACATATGCAGGCTCCAGAGCTGACTCAAGGTGTTCACTGCAAAACAAATGTAGAACAGTGTTGATGGTGCATCAACAATCCAATAATGCATGCATGCAATTGGCATCTATCAGATCTGGCGAAGTATCGACCAACGGCTTCGACTTTGCTTCCATGGGTGTATTCATGGACTTGCATTGAGCATGTCGAATATCTTGAGGATTTCGGTAAGGTGTACTTCCACAGTTAGGAAGATTCTTCCAGTTCTGCCATATAGACCCTAGAAATAATGCATAAGCCCGGAGTCTTTCATTTCAAATTCTGCGGCAAGTCTGTTTACATTCAGCGTGGAGCTTTTTCTTCTCCAGTTAAGACAAAGTCATCCACATACCCGGTAATAGTATTCTTGGTTCATTATCCATGATCTTGAAGTAGAAATTAGAATCTTCTTTACTCTTGGTAAAATCCCAAGCTCGTCAAGAAGCTGTCTATCTGACCATACCAAGCTCACGGGAGCTTGCTTCAATCGATATAAGGCTTTCTTGTCAGCGGACATGAGACTTCCCTGTCTTCAACCTCAAATCCTTGGGGCTGCCACTATACTTCCTCTTCAATGACACCATTCAAAAAAGTTTTCTTTACGCCCATCAGTGCGCTTCCATTTAATCTTGGTAGCAGAGCTATAATGGTTCTGATCAAAATGTATATGGCCACAGGCCGAATGTCTCACTTCATATTCCCGATCCCTTCCTTACGCGGAAGAGCACTTAGTGACGTCTTTCTTTATATTTCTCCAATACTTCCATCGGTATGTTTATCTTGAATAGCCATTTTGATGATACCACATCCTTACTCTTTTAGTGCGGGAACAATTTCCCATACATCATTCTTTATTATGGTTGAATTATTTATTACGTCATGGCATCCGCCCATTCCTTTTTAAGATGGCTTCTTCAAAACATGTAGGCTCTTCAAATCAGAAGTAGATTGCACATCAAAGCCCGTTAATGGCGGAGAATGGCTTTGGTTTCTTCACTGTCTCGTGAACAACCAAGGAACACCATACTCTTCTCCATCTTGAATAAGCTCTCTTGCCAGCGGGGACTTTCTTTTATGGGAGAAGGTCATCGAGGAGGATGAACCACCGTTATTATTATGATCTTCAAGAAATTTCCCTCATCCCGGGGGAAGCTCGACTCCGCCGGGTTCGCAACTCTAGGAGGGCTTCTCTCCCGCGGATTACATTAGATCACAGGATTCTGGGGCTCCTCTTCACATACCTCTTCAAAGTACGGCATCTTCTCGATTTCTTAATTGCAGCTTCTTCATCAAATGTCAAGTCCATGTTGATCTCAATATGGCTTGGTGACGGTGTATAGATTTTGAATGCCTTGGATACCTATTCCCCTATTCCCTTGATGGGATATTGATAATCATCTCAAGAGTTGCGAGAAAACTTCTTTAGGAAATACAAGAGTATTCCTCTTACAGGTCATATGCTTTTGATGCACGTATCAATGAGCCGTAATGTCTTCTCGAATATAGATCACGATGAAGTGAGATCAAGACATGGTCATAATCATCTTCATGGAGTGGGGTTTCTTCATCACTGACAATATAGGCATGTTGTCTTTTGTGCTTCTCATTGTAACAAATAGAGTTTATATTTACAATAAAGTTCTTAAATTTAACAATTTAATTAACTCTTTAAGTTTAACGTTGTTTTGGTTATGATTTAGTATATTTAGGAGTTTATATTTACAATAAAGTCATTAAATTTAACAATTTAATTAAGTCCTTAATTTTAATAATTTAGTTGTTTTGGTTTAGGATTTAGTATATTCTCATTGTAAATATCACTAAAACATATTTAATATTGTTGTATTGAGTGTATCTAGAAAAAATGAATCTTGTTTGTGATATTTTTTAAAGTTGCATATAATTTTCATTGTCACATTAATCTCGTCTAATAACTATCATGAATCTATCAATAATTCACCTAATATATCAGGATCATTCTAGTTCTCATTCGTTGAAGATTGGTCAACAAATTAATTAATTAGTGGTTCTAGTGTATATTTTTATTTTTGATATTTTCATGGTTACATAGAAATTTAGATACTTCATTTAAATTTTCAATTTAAAAATTTTGTAAAAAATGATTATACAATCAATTTAAAAGTCTTTTCCAACTTATTTTAGCAAAACATGGGTTAGACACAAGCGTGTGTAAACTTTCTTAATGAAAATGTTGATGTTAATCATCCATGAAGTCGACAAGGTTTAGTAAACACATTACAAATCAAACTAATTATTATTCAAAATATCATTTGTATTTGAACATGGTAAAACTAAAGTATCCAAGGCCCACAAAGTAATTAAATTATGAAACTCAATATTGTTTGGAATATAGTAAAATTAAAGTATCAAGATCCTTCATAGTTTAGAGTAAATTGAATTATGATCCTTAGTGAACTTATGTTTTATATTACTAAAGACATAATAAAATGAAAGCATCAAGATTTTTAAAATTAATTAAAATTATGAAACTATGTAAATTTCTTTTTACAAACTAATTATTCATAATATCATTTATATTTAACAGAGTAAAACTAAAGTATCAAGGTCCACAAAGTAATTAAATTATGGAAACTTAGTATTGAATATAGTAAAATTAAAGTATCAAGATCCTTCATAGTTTAGAGGAAATTGAATTATGATCGTCAAATTATGTTTATATTACCTAATAGAATGAAAACATCAAGATTTTTAAGATTAATTAAATTATGACACTATGTAAATTTTTTTTTAACAAACCAATTATTATTCAAAATATCATTTATATTTGAACATGGTAAAAACTAAAGTATTAGGGCACACAAAGTAAGTAAATTACTAAACTCAATGTTGTTGTTTTTTGATTATAGTAAAATGAAAGTATCAAAGATCCTTCATGGTTTAGAGCAATTTGAATTGTGATCCTCAGTAGAATTATGTTTTATATTACTAAAGACAATGCAATGAAAACATCAAGATTTTAAAGAGTAATAAAATTATGAAACTATGTAAATTTCTTTTTACATTATTAAAGATGGAAACATGTTAGATGGAAGTGGTGGTGGTCATCTTTGACTTTTTTATCATGATTTACATAATTACAACTTATTTCAATTTGTTTTTGAGTTTGGTCTAACCACTAATGTTATTGTAGTGTGGTGAGTATGTAGCAATGAGTTAGCATTGGCTTTCATATTAGTTTTGTGTTGATTTGAAAATTTATATCAGTTTTAATGTTTAACATAACAAGTAAAATAAATTAAAAGAAGGAATATAACAAAAATAGTATTTTTTAACTCCTCATTGGTCAATAAATTTATAGTGTTGGTATTGTAACCTTCCACATATTCGAGACCTTGAATTAATGGGAAGGACAAGAACATGGTCGGGCAACCGCGACCATCTTGCTAACCTTGACTTGTCTTTCGTCCATTTTCCCGTTGGTGTTTATTTTAACGGATGTCTAAAACCACTAACTTGTTTAATGGCGAGTACACGGTCGAGGACTATTTATAGTGAGTTGTGGAAACAACAGATAAACGATGCAGTGGAGTTGTGGAAACAATAGAGAAATGAACTTTGGTGTGGGTATTGTAACAAAATCCATCATGTCGTCATTGACTTTTAATGGTCGGGCAACCGCGACCATCCTGCTAACCTTGACTTGTCTTTCGGCCATTTTCCCGTTGGTGTTTATCTTAACGGATGTCTAAAACCACTAACTCGTTTAATGGCGAGTACACGATCGAGGGCTATTTATAGTGAGCTGTAGAAACAACAGATAAACGGGCTATTTGCAGTGGAGTTGTGGAAACAATAGAGAAATGAACTCTGGTGTGGGTATTGTAACAAAAATCCATCATGTCGTGACTTTTAGGAATTTTTGGTGCAAGTCAATGTTCATCACCATTATTTTGAGGGAGTTTTTGCAATGATAATTAAGGGATTTTTGCTCATTTCTGTCACAAAAATAGGAAGTAGTGACAGTCTTAGAAATACCATCATTTATTTAGTCATCAAAATAGGCATTGGTGATGGTATTTAAAGAAGTATGATTGTTTTCATTTCTAAAAGCGTTTTTGGAGGCAATATTTTAAGGGACTCTATGACTAAATCTCTTTTTCGTGACGATCATTAAAAAAAGAATCTTTGGTGATGATCCTTATTAGATAATCACATGCTTCACCATCACCAAAGTCCTAATTTTTCATAGTTTTAGGGAAAAATATTATGCATGAGTAGATATTTATATTCACAGCGGCGATGGACAAAGAAAGTACAACA
>SNQJ01S0062480.1:6209-41518 GCA_010110895.2 Picea sitchensis
TGGGATACAACAATGAATGAAGAGTATCGTTCTTTAATGGAAAACGATACTTGGGATCTTGTACCTCTTCCAAAAGGAATAAAACTTGTCAGATGTAAATGGGTCTATAGAACTAAGTATGCATCAGATGGAAGTGTTGAAAGACACAAGGCTCGATTAGTTGCCAAAAGATTTTCCCGAGTTGAAGGAGTTGACTATAATGAAACCTTTGCCCCTGTAGCCAAAATGAATTCCATCCGACTTATTCTTGCCCTTGCCGCCTCACATAAATGGGAGGTCCATCAGATGGATGTTAAATCCGCCTTCTTGCATGGAGATTTGCAAGAAGAAATCTACATGGAACAACCTCCTGGCTATGTCCAGAATGACTCTAGCCTTGTTTGTCGCCTTAAGAAATATCTTTATGGTCTCAAGCAAGCTCCTCGAGCTTGGTATGCCAAAATGGACAACTTTTTTATTGCCACTGGATTCTCTAGATGCCATTTTGATCCTAATGTCTATACCAAGAAAGTAGGAAGCCATCTCATAATCCTTGTCCTTTATGTTGATGACCTTATCCTTAATGGTAGTGACTCAAAACTTTTAAACCATGTGAAAACCAACCTTAAGAAGAAATTTGAAATGATAGACTTAGGGTTTTTGCACTATTTCCTTGGCCTCCAAGTTTTGCAAACCAATGCAGGAAATTTTCTTTCCCAGTCTAAGTATGCTTGTGACCTTCTTCGTCGCTTTCACATGGACGATTGTAAACCAACCCCTCCTCCCTTCCAATCTAGATTCAAGCTTACTGCCACCTATACTTATCCCGAAGTTGATGCCACCCTGTACTGTCAGTTAGTTGGTAGCCTCTTACACTTGACTCATACCCATCCTAATCTTTCCTTTGTTGTTGGTCTTGTTGCCCGGTATATGCAAACACCCCATGAAAGCCATTGGAAAGCAACTAAAATGATACTTCGCTATGTCCGTGGTACAGTTCAGTTCGAGATACATTATAGTTTAGGGGGGACTCCTTTATTGGTTGGTTTCACTGATTTAGATTGGGCTGGCGACCCTGATGATCGTAAGTCTACTACAGGTTATGTTTTCAGCCTTGGTTCAAGACTTGTCACTTGGGCCTGTAAGAAACAACAAGCTATTGCCCTTTCTTCAACAGAAGCAAAGTACCGAGCAACGGTAAATGCAAGTCAGGAAGCCTTGTGGCTTCGATAGATCCTTTCAGAGTTTGGATTCCAAAAACAACATCCAACCAACCTTTGGTGCCACAATCAGAGTGCCATCAAGCTCGCCAAAGACCCAATTCAAAATCAGCATAGCAAACACATCGAGCTACACATGCACTTCATCAGAAAGCTCATTCATGATCAAGTTATTAAAGTGCTCTATTGCCCTACAAAAGATCAAGTTGCAGACATTTTCACAAAGTCTCTTACATAAGCAAAGTTTTCCAAACTTCGATCTATGTTAGGAGTTCAGGAAGTTGTCATTAAGGGGGGATAGGCTCTAATGTCTCCTTCCTTCTCCTATTGTGTCACCATTGTAAATCCTTCAATCCTATACCAAGTTGTTCTTAAGTGGGGATGTTAAGATATTTAGACACTTAGGAGTTAGTTAAGATCTACTTGGTCTAATGTGTCATTAGGTAAAAGTGTGTTTCTTTAGTATGCATTAGTATGCATTTGTGGTTAGGAAATTCGACGGTCACGATATGTTCCCGACATAGAGTGATCTGACGGTTCATACTCTCCTCAATCTTAACAACCATTGATCCGTGGCTTAACACCCAATTGGTCCATGATCTCTATTTAAAGAGCATGAATGGTCATTTGTCGATGATCGATTGTGAGAAACTCTCTTGTAAAATCTCTCTGTAATCTTTTTCATTTGCATTAATAAACTGCTCCAAGTAGNGTAAAATCTCTCTGTAATCTTTTTCATTTGCATTAATAAACTGCTCCAAGTGGCCGTGTTGGCTGGGGTCGTGGATGTTTTCCCATAGGGGTTTTACCACGTGAAAACATCGGTGTCTTGATCTTTGATCTGGTTATGTGAGTGGTTACTGAAGGTGTTCATCCTCTGTTGGAATACCTGTGTTGTCGAACAATTCAAAATTCTCATAGTTTTTTTTTTTTTTTTGGTATTATCTATAAGAGTTATTCCATGGTTTCTTAGTGGTAATTTCAGGGTTTTCTAGGTTATATCTACTCATTATTAGGACATCATGTCTAAATTTCTGTCTTAAGGTGGGTAGGCCCTAGGTTTCAGTTTTGAAACCGGGCTCTGATACCATTTGTAAGGCCTTCTATTTCAGGGCCTCAATAAAACAATAAATATCTCCTAACCACCTACTAAAATAACTGCAATTTAGTTCATGGTTTTCTTTCATGATTTTCTTTATACCAGGAATAAACTGGTAAATAAACATAATCACAACAACAACATAACAACAACAACAACATAATAAAATACATACCTCGACCTGCAGGTCGGTTGATTTAGCCCCTTGTTCACTTGTTCTTGTTCTTGCCCAAACTGCGTAAACTGAATATTTACCTCCCAACCAACTAGGAACAACCTCTATGGCTCCCTAGCTCCAAGAATCTTTGCGGTTTCCTGGCCCCCGAGCCCAAAGTTCCTAGCAACAACAATGCCCCTATAAAAGTTCCCCAGAACAATCTCTGTCCTCCAATTTCCTCCTTCTTCCCCTCTCCCTTTCAGAATTTCCTCCTTGCCTTCTTCTTCCAGAATTCCCCTCCAAAACAAGACCCCCTTCCAAATCCTCTCCTCTCTTCCTTATCCCCCTCTCTCGAATCCCTCTCCCTCATTCAATTCCCCAACTGCCTTATCCCCTAATTAATTCCCCCACCTACCATAATATAATAAAATAGTAAAAGATTCATTGTATTTAATTTAATAATTAATAAAATTTAACTTAACAACTATGATCAATAAAGTCAATTGGGCTCTTACAGGTCTGATCATGTGGACAACCTTTCTGAAGATAAGGATCCTCGCACAGTCCTATAAATAGTTGGCATTTCAGAGGTGGCACCTCCTCTCAGTTTTGTCTTCCTGGTTTCAGGTTTTCCTCTAATGTGATTGCTTTATATATTGTTTATAGTATGTTATAGATACAATGAAATAGTTGAACATATACAATCTTTTGGCTACCCAGAACCTAGAACATTATACCGGTAAATGTTCTATTTTTTATAAAGTAATTCTAATTTCTTGCTTAYAAAAAAAAATTAGAAATTATTATTATTATAATTATTAATACTTATAATTACAAATTAATAACTTTCATTATAATATTAACCCCTATAACCTCTATATGCTAATCCGTATCACCATCCCCTAACACCTAACACCTAACACCTATAACCCTCTATTGTTATAAGCCATAACTCACATAACTTGTSACATACAACCCCTATATCTATCACCTCTAACTCTTAAAAATATCATCCACTTATCCCTAATCATTATATCATTTAACAAATAACTCCAATAATCCATAACATTCATAACCCCTATAACCCTTGACATCTACCAACCATAACCCATTTTATCCCTAATTCCAAACCCCTAAACAGTATAAACCCTAGCTCGCATCATCCTTAATACTTGTCACCTCTAATCCTTTTTCCCTAAAACCCTTAACCATACTAATTTTATAGACGACACGTTGTATAGACGTTGCCGACCGGAAGCCGTTATTTAGTTCAGCCTATAAATCGAACGCTAACTCATCTTCACCTCATCCGGTTACCCAAATCCTGCTGATGAACAAAAGAAAAGAAGAAATATGCTGCGAAGGAAGCCAACGCTGGTGGAAGTGAGATTGGAAGACAAAGAAGAACTGAAAGACGCCCGCGACAGAGCAGCTGCTGCCGCTACCCAATTTCCCGCCGCTCCCCCACACTCCGCTGGTTCAAATCCCGGAGTCGCCGCCGCTCTTCTTGCCCAGTTCGATTCCAAGCCCTCCGTACTTAGCAGGATCGGCTTCAACAACAACAACAACAACTAGTAAACAAAATCTCAGTCCGCCCCCTTTGTGCTTTTGATCTTTTTGGTTATGGAAGTAGAGGTTAAATTGAAGCTGCCGGACGCTGCCGCCCATCAGGAGGTGGCGCGATTATTGGCTCCCTTCCGCCTAGCAACCCACCTGCAGGAAAATATCTTCTTCGACGGCAGCGATGGGGAGCTGAGCGGCGCGCGGGCGGTGCTCCGCCTGCGGTTCTACGACGGTGATTCCCGCTGTGTGGTTTCTCTAAAGGGCAAGGCCGTTATCGTCGACGGAATCAGCCGCGTGGAGGAGGTGGAGGAGGACGTCGACGCCGCCCTCGGGAGGGCCTGCGTGGCGGAGCCCTGGCGGTTGGTGGCTCTCGAGTGCGGGATCATTAATAGGGTTTTGGCGGAGTACGGGTGTAAAGGGTTCGTTTGCCTGGGAGGGTTTAGGAATGTTAGGGGGGTTTTTGATTGGCGGGATTTGAAGATCGAGCTGGATGAGACGCACTACGATTGCGGGACTTGTTATGAGATTGAATGCGAGAGTGACGATCCTGAGAGAGTGAAGAAGGTTCTCGAAGATTTTCTTGGTGAAAATGGCGTGCCCTTCTCGCATTCTGTTAAATCGAAGTTTGCCATTTTCAGGTCTGGAAAACTCCCCGATTGAATTACTTTGTTTTATTTCAATAAAGGACTGGGTTGACTTCTCTTAGAGGAAGTCTCTGCTGTAAGGCCAATGGATAAATTGAGGGAATTGTATTTTATTTAACATGATAGAAATGTGGATGGCAATTTTTATGAAGGAGAATCATATTTCACAAATAATTTGTTTCTACAGGATGTTCATGGCACTGGGTATATTATATATCTATATTTTGAATATTTAACCCTCAATCTGTATACAAATTGGCAGTTCTTATCTTTTATCATTCAGGTAAATATTGTCGGTAAACTATATGTTCATTTTTAGTGCCCCTTTAGCTTTTATGATTTTAACCGCTATTTGTATTATAGAAATTTGTTTGGTAACGGGTAGCAAGAAAATTTTCTGTTTAATTGTTGGAAGTGACTGAAGATCCATGAATTTTCAATTATGAGTTATTTTATTTATTTGAATTTGTATTTTTTTAAATAAATATTCTAGATCTAATTGGAAGAAAACACCCTTTTAGCTTTTATAATTTTAACTTTTAGCTTTTATGATGACATTCATTTTTTTAATGATGAGTTATTTTATTTATTTGAAAATAAAAATTCTGAATGTAATTGGGAGAAGATGCCCCTTTAGCTTTTATGATTTTAGCCTTTATTTGTTGAACACTATATTTAATGGTAGCAAGGAAATATTATATTTAATGGTTGGAAGTGACTGAAGTTTCTTGAATTTGGATGATGATTTATATTATTTATTGTAATTTGTTATTTTTCAAGTAAATGTTCTGGATTTAATTGGAAGAAAATGCCCTTTTAGATGTTATGATTTAACCTCTGTTTGTGGAGCACCGAACTTTTGCTTGATAGGTAGCAAGGAAATATTCTGTTTAATGGATGCAACGTGCAAGTGAGGAAAGTTTCTTGAGTTTTGAATTATGGGTTATTTGATTTATTTTAATTTGTTTATTAATAAATATTCTGGATCCTAATTGGAAGAAAATGTCCTTTTAGTTTTTATGATTTTAACCTCTATTTGTGGAACACCGAACCTTTCTTATGGGTAGCGAGGATATCTCTTAATAAATATTCTATCGATGTAATTGGAAGAAAAGGCCCTTTTTAGAGCTTATGATTTTAACCTCTATTTGTTGAACACCGAACTTTTCTTGATAATTGAAATCTCTTAATAAATATTCTGGATCTAATCGGAAGAGAAGGCTCTTGTACCTTTTATGACCTTAATCTTTATTGTTGAACACTGAACTTTGCTTGATAATGAGTAGCAAGGAAATCTTCTATTTAACGGGTGGAATGACTGAAGTTTCTTGGATTTTGATATGAGTTATTTTAATTTGTTTTTTTAATAATTATTCTGGATCTAATTGGCAGACCCATCATGGCACACCAAACTTAACAAGAATCCACAAGCTCAAGTTTGATTTTCTGTTAATGGTGATTGAAGGTAATGATATGTTATATACTGGTTTGACCCTTTTGAAAGCATCATATATACTGGTTTGACCCTTTTGAAAGCATCATCTATTAGCACTAGTTTCAGACATAACATACAAATATCATGCTATGCTATGTCTCGATCTGATAAGGTCGAGCAGGATTAAAACTCAATGGTGTCACTTGTTCTAATCGTAATTTTGTATTAGTTAACTCATCAGTGGAATCTTTTGCACGGAAAGTGGTTGACGCCCTCTTGACTGAGTATCAATTGCTTGTTTATTATCTTTTGGTAAATGATCTATTCTTTAGGCAAAACCCCCATATCTGTTAAACACAGGGTTCAGGGTGAAGTCCATAAAATTACATGGCATATTCAGCTCTGGTATATATCTCAGATGAATCTATGGGAAATGGAATGTACTTAATAGCTCTGGTATATATCTCAGATGAATCTATGGGAAATGGAGTGTACTTAATGTCTGCTTTGTTTCAGAGTTGGTAACTGGTATGGTGTCATATCTGTATTATGTTATGAGCTGGTTGAGAGTTCTTGAATACAAAAGGCTTGCTATGTTTTAACGGTCTCTGTGCCTAACCACAGAAGTGCAAAAGGCTTGTTATGTTTTAACGGTCTCTGTGCTATGTTTTAACGGTCCAGGCTACCAACCCCTAAGTAGCCCAATGCACTTCTGTGCCTAAGCACAGAAGTGCATTGGGCTACTTAGGGGTTGGTAGCCTGGAGACCTTCTGGTCAACATAGGTGCAGTGGACTTGCTGACCTGATAATCAGGAGGGCTGTAATCAAAGTTAATCTACCTATATGTCCATGTCTGGAGTTAGTTAATTAGTAGCCAACCTAACTAATGTTTTCTATAACACATGTCTGGAGTTAGTTAATTAGTAGCCAACCTAACTAATGTTTTCTATAACACTGTTGGTGAGCTCCTAATGTCCTGTTGCCTGTGGGTTTTTCACCATGTAAGTTTTTGGTATTGAAGATTGAACCTAGCTATAAAGATACAATGATGAACATTCTGAAATCTGACACTCCAAAACCAGTGAAATATTGTAATAAAACTATGTGCAACACCTGTCAATTGGTAGACTGATGTGTACATAATACTGTGTGTCAACACTTATGCAAGGTTATTTCAAAAGCTAGCATACCCAATGATTGTGCTACTAATGCATCAAGATAATGGTTTGAAATGGGTTTGTCTTCTTCAGTCAATAATAGGCTCATTAGTCGCACCTGTCAATTGGTTGACTAATGTTTATATAATACTGTGTCAAGTTTCAACACTTATGCAAGGTTATCTCAAAAGCTAGCATACCTAATGATTGTGCTACTGATGCATCAAGATAATGGTTTGAAATGGGTTTTGGTCTTCTTCAGTCAATAATAGGCTCATTAGTCATACAAACTATATCAAGGAGGTTTGGTAATCTCATCAACTAAGATTCTGCCAATGATTATGTGATAAAATCTGTAGATACTGATGGGACTTTCTTCAAGCCTCTGGACTTCACCTCAGGATAGTGCTGTTTTTGTCTGAATTCCTTGGCTTCAATGTTGTCACTTGTTAATGCTTGGATGAATATATCCAAGAACCTGATGCTAGAATGCCTCATGTGAACTTACATTTCCTCTGTTCTGAACCTCTAGCCGACACGTAGAACAGTTTAGAAATCTGCCAGTGATGGCTTTCACATTAACAATCCAGGTATGATATTAGTACTCTACCATGATGATAACCGTGGCTTAGCATATGATGATTGAGTAGATAATTATGAGAGTGTTTGGTATACAGCTATTCATGATATAGGAGTGGCATAGAGCATGATTCATGATATACGAGTGGCATAGAGCATGATTCATGGAACAGGAGTGTCATAGAGCATGCGTTGTAATAATGCTCTGCAATTATTATAACCTTTTTGAATAACCATTAGTGAATATGAGTCTTTGCTCGGAGGCATCTCCATTAAGGAGCTTGCAAGATGAATAAGGTATCTTGCTCCAGTGAACTTACAATTCCTCTGTTCTGAACCTCTCACTGACACTGATAAATTTAATATTCTTCTTTCTGTTGGGTATAAGATTTCTGCTCTGGCTGTGTTCCAGAATCCAACTACAGAACAGGTTAGAAATCTGCCAGTGATGGCTTTCACAATAACAATCCACACTTGGAGGCATCTCCATTAAGGAGCTTGAGATGAAAAAGGTACCTTGATCCAGTGAACGTACAATTCTTCTGTTTCTAACCTTTAGCTGACACTGATAAATTTAATATTCTTCTTTCTGTTAGGTATAAGATTTCTGCTCTGGCTGTGTTCCAGAATCCACCTACAGAACAGGTTAGAAATCTGCCAGTGATGAATTTCACACTAACAATCCACACTTGATATTATTACTGTGATAACCCCGGCTTAGCATATGATGGTTGAGTAGATAATAGAAGGGAATGATATGTTAGATACTGGTTTGATCCTTTCAAAAGCATCTATCAGCAATATTTTTAGACATGATATACACAGCATGCTATGCGGTCTTGATCCAGATAAGGTTGAGCAGGAATAAAGCTCATTGGTGCCACATGTTCTGTATGAGTTAACTCATCAGTGGAATCTTTTGAACAGAAAGTGGTTGATGCCCTCTTGACTGAGTATCGATTGATTGTTTATTTATGTTCTTGGAAAGTGATCTACACTCTGTTTGGTGAGACTTTAATGTTATCATATTTGCATGGTTATTAAATATTCTTTAGGCAAAACCTCACATCTGTCAAACATAGGTCTCGGGGTGAAGTCCATAAAATTATATGGCATATTTAGCTCTGGTATAGATCTCAGATGAATCCATGGTAAATGGAGTTATGGTATAGAATACTATTGCAGTGTATTTAATATCTGCCTTGTTGTAAAGTTGGTAACTGGAATGGTGTCACTCTCTATTATATTCTGAGCTAGTAGAGTCTTCTTGAATACGAAAGGCTTGTTGAGTTTTAATGGTCTCTGTGCGCACAGAGGTGCATTGGGCTACTCAGGGGTTGGTAGCCTGGAATTTTGACCTTTCTGGTCAACATAGCTGCAGTGGACTTGCTGACCAGTGACATGTAACTTATGGATAATTAGGGTCATAATCAAAGTTAATCTATCTACATGTAACTTATGGATAATCAGGGTCATAATCAAAGTTAATCTATCTACATGTAACTTATGGATAATCAAGGTCATAATCAAAGTTAATCTATCTACATGTCCATGTCTGGGCTTAGTTAATTAGTAACCAACCTAACTTAGGCTTTCTATAACACTGCTGGCGTGCTCTTAATATCAGTGTTATCAGAACCAGTCTGGTCCGGCAAAACTGGCTGGCCGGACCAGCCTTCAGGGAAAAAACGGTCTGGACCGGCGGTGCCGAACTGTTTTCGGCCGGTTCCGTACAGGTTCTGGCCAAAAACTCGGAACCGGCCGGTTCTGTTCGGTTCTGGCTGGTTCCGCACAACACTTGTACAACACACTTAAAGGGGCGGATTTCCTAGTTTTTAAAGGAAAAAAAACAAATTTCTGCCAATTTCTGTACATTATGTAGAGTTTTAGAAACTAGAAGCCGTGTTTTTGAATTTACAAAAAAAAACTCCTCAAAAGAAAAAGAAATGATCAAAACATGGTCTTAAAATGAACAACTGGTTTCAAAACCAATTTTGCAGTGGCTGACTGATTGTATCTTCTTGGGTCTCTCTCAGCTGTCCATGTGTGGTTTGTCCCCATTAGTTTCACTTCATATTATATTTATCAATTTTTTGATCTGTGCATGCACTTCTCGCACACGTAAACTCTAACATTTATTTTCCATGCCTTGTAAGTTTTTCTAAAATGTTTTTCTATATTTCTAGTTCTGACTTTGAACAATGCGAGCAACTTCCAATATTCTCCTTGTGGAGACTCGAGAGTGAATCCTCCAAGGTTGCAAGTTTAGAAAAAACAATGAGACAGAGATAAACAAGAAATAATATGCGTTCAAATGACTTGAATAAGAGAAGAGAAGAGCAATCACAAAATCATTCACACTAACATAGAAATTATCATTAAGCTTTTATTCCGACATGCACTCTATTTGCTCTAATATGTGCATGTGATCAAAAGAGATGGAGGTATGAATAACATACAATAATATGCCTCCACTCCATTAAATATGGGGACCTCATTACACACATGTTAACTATAAAATCAATCAAACTCTAACAGAAACTGCAGTTTTGCACTCGGTACTATTTTGGTTATATGCACCCTTACTTGTTATATAAATGATAATCTTTGCATATTTGTGTATAAATGGTTTGGATTCGTATTGATGCACATGAATATATATGTTTTTTTGCAAATTTTGAATATTTTATGTAGTTATTGCTCGATCGGTTTTTTCCAGTCTGGTCCGGTTTTGAATTTTTGGGGTCGACCGATCCGGTCCGGTTTTTGGTTCTGATAACATTGCTTATTATCTTATTGCATGTGTGTCACACACCATATATAGCTTTTTGTTATTGAAGATTGAACCTCACTATAAACCTGTATTTTGCTTTCATGGTAGATGACATTGGCTTATTAATTATTATCATTAATAAGCTCTAAGCTATAGCAAAATGCTAATATATGAAACATCCAATTGATTTTTGACAACAATGTATCTCAAGGAATCAGGGAAATTAATAAACATGGAACAAAGGTCTATAATGCAAAAGTGCAGTAAGTGTATATAGTCCAATAATCTGCAATAGCTTGATTGGAGACAATAATACCCTGACCACCAGATACATTCTGAAATCTTGTGCTCCAAAACCAGGAGTCAGAATGTTCACAGATATTTTAACAAAATAACGTGTAGGGTCATTTTAGGCACATCCATTAAGTGATTGACTAATGTGTACACAGTACTGTGTACCAACACTTATGCATGCAAGTGTATCTCAAAAGCTAGCTTACCTAGTGATTGTGCTACTAATACATCAAGATAATGGTTTGAAGATTGTGCTACTAATGCGTCAATGAGGTTCGGGAAGATCTCCAATTAAGATGTGGTAAAATCTGTAGTTACTGATGAATGCCTGCTTCAAGACTCTGAACACTTGGATGTGTTGATGTATTTAGCATTGGACATGTACTTCCACATTGGCTTGGTGTCTACCATGTGGAAGTTGTCACTATTACCTCTCAGAACCTTAGGAAATTCACTTTATAAGTGATTAATAAAGTGCATGCACTTTTGTAATTAATGTGAGTTTAATCAAGTTAAATGCCTAAGTTTTTGGCATTAGTAACTTAAGTGAGTTGATTAAATCCTAGCCATTAGATCTAAAGTGAAGGTGAGATCTAATCTTAGCCCTTGATCACTTTAGAGGTCTAGGGTTTTGGATTTAGGGTCAACTCAATGTTATAAAAGACAGCTTAAGTGAGAGGATGACATACACACAGAGTGAGGAGATCTCATTCATTGAGTGAGGAGGACATTTCATCCAAGTGTGAGTGGGCAGGGTTAGAGGAAAGGAGCAAGGGGGCAACAAGGGAGATAGCAGCCAGGTAGGCTAGGCTATTTGCTGTTATTGTATTTTCCTCAGACGGGCTATCATTCCAGGATGGGAGCCCAAGATTTTATTTAATAAAATCAACTAAGATCTGGTTTTTCCTTTAGGGTTTTTCCAGGGGTGTTTACTCAGAAATGTTTTGTGCAATGTGTATGGTTTTAGTTTTTATGCTTCTGCTATAATGTTTCGTTAAAGTAACTCAGCTATGCATTTATTTAATAAGTGGTTTATTCAGAATAAACTGCCGGGGAAAACTAACAGGATGAACTGCTTTGATTTCTAAACCCAATACACTTTAAACCAATCAAAATTAATTTTAACTGATTATTCAGGGTTTTTCTTCACAGTAAATTAAATACACAGCAGAAATAAATGACTAGAAACTGAAAGTAAAGAAGACAACAATCACATAAAAATGAACACACTTATTTTTGGACAATAATCCCTAGAAAAACCCAAGATGGGAAAACCGGTGCAACAGATCTGAGGATTTATTATTTCTGAGCAGGAAAATATGGAATTTCTTACAAAGTAAATGGACCTCTGCCAACAACTGAATAATCTTCAGCAAAACCCTCTCCAACAAAATCGTATAGCCTCTCTAGACCCTCCAAAATAGAACCAGAACGAAACAATAGCAAGAAGATGAGCCTCTGCGTGATTGTACGGCCCTCCTGCGTCACTCTGTACGGCCCTGGAAGATCTGAAACTTAGCCTTTGGGATTTGGTGAAGAGATGAGTTGATCCACCTGTTGGACTCCCCTTTGTTCTCCTGCAAAACTCTCACCTTGCAAATCTGCAATTGATTTCTCTCACTAATCTATCTCTCTTCTGCTTGTGCGCCCTCTTAGCCCACCCAATCTCTTTATTCTTCATTGAGCAAGTGAAACCCTAATCTCCAAAAGGATTGAGGGTTGAGATCAACCCTCACCCTCACCCTCATGATGAGATCGATGGTCAAGATTAAAATACCACAACTTAAATTATTTTTCATTTTAACTTTAGAAAAAATACTCAATAAAGTCAACTGAAGATTATAACATATCAACAGTTCTTTTCCTAAGTTAGACTTAGGAAACTATTTAATTAATTGACTTAGCCTAAGTTTCATTGTCCTCCATCATCCTAGGACGCTGTAATGATGATGGAAGACCTTCCTTGCTACAATCTCAACATCTTATTCTCTACATACTAGAAACTAATGCCAGATTGCCTCTTGTGAACTTACATTTCCTCTTTTTCAAACTTCCAGCTGACACTGATTTATGCTCTGATTGTGTCCTAGAATCCACCTGCAGAACAGGTTAGAAATCTGCCACTGATGGTTTTCACACTAACAATCCAGGTTTGATATTAGTAGTAAGTACTCTAGCATGATGATACTCTGGCTTAGCATATGATGATTGAGTAGATAATTATTAGATTATTTTGGATACAGCTATTCATGATATATGAGTAGCATATAGCATGCTTTGTCATAATGCTGTGCAATTATTATAACCTTTTTGAACAAACATTAGCGAATATGAAAAGTCTTTGCTTTGGAGGCATCCCTATTAAGGAGATTGCAAGACGAACAAGGTACATTGCTCCTGTGAACTTATATTTCGTCTGTTTTAAACCTCTAGCTCACACTGGCAAATTTAATGTTCTTTCTTCTGTTAGGTATAAGTTTTCTGCTTTGATTGTGTCCCAGAATCCGCCTACAGAACAGGTTAGAAATCTGCCGGTGATGGCTTTCACAATTACATTTCATGCTTGATATTAGTACTCTACCATGATGATTGAGTAGATAATTATGAGATTTTTTGTGATACTGTTATTCATTATATAGGAGCAACATATAACTTACTTTGTCATAATGATGTGCAATTATTATAACTTTTTTCAATAACCATCAATGAATATGAGAAGTCTTTGCTTGAAGGCATCTCCATTAAGGAGCTTGCAAGGCCGGTGAGGGACCTTGCATCTGTATTTACATTTCCTCTGTTCCGAACCTCTAGCTGACACCAATAAATTTAGTCTTCTGTTAGGTAGAAGGTTTCTGCTCTGTTTGTGTCTGAGAATCCACCTGCAGAACAGGTTAGAAATTTGCTGGTGATGGCTTTCACAATTATATTCGATGCTTGATATTAGTACACTACCATGATGATAAGTCTTAGCATATGATGACTGAATAGATAATTGTGAGATTCTTTGGGATACAACTTTTCATGATATAGGAATGACACATAACATGCTTTGTGATATTACATACGATGACTGAATAGATAATTGTGAGATTTTTTGGGATACAACTTTTCATGATATAAGAATGACATATAACATGCTTTGTGATATTACATATAACAGCATGAGTGTTCTTAATGGTTAAGAACATGTGTTTCCTCCTAAGAGGTCACAAGTTCAAATCCAGAGGGGGGTAAGATATGTATACCTCCGTAGACTTTAGCAGTCAAATCGCTGTGTGGAGGGTGTCCCTTTTCCCACAAACAAGAAGGTCTCATACACCAATTTTGGTGTCTAGCTTGGCCGTGACCTTAAAATTAGATTATTATTATTATAACTCTTTTGAATTACCATAAGTGAATATGCGAATTTTTTGCGTGGATGCATCTCCATTAAGAAACGTGCAAGACCAACAAAGAAATATGCAATACCTTGTGAGATCATTATAGATTTTGATTTTGAGCTTGTGAGTTTCAGGGTTCAAACATAAACGTGCAAGACCAACAAAGAAATATGCAATACCTTGTGAGATCATTATAGATTTTGATTTTGAGCTTGTGAGTTTCAGGGTTCAAACATAAATTGTAAGACCAATATTGGAAGGGTGAGAAATGAAGGATTCAGTGAATATGAGATACATCTATTCATTACATACAAGTGACCTATAATATGCTTTGTCATAATGCTCTGCATTTATTACAACTTTTTTGAATAATCATTAGTGAATATGGGAAATCTTTGCTTCCATCTCCATTAAGGAGCTTGCAAGACCAACAAACGACCTTGCAATACCTTGTCAGATCAGTATAGATTTAACTTGCAATACCAATATTTTGAAGGGGTGAGAAATGAAATCTTCGGCGAGTAATTATAGTCTAGTCTACCATTAAATAAAGATAATACAAGAATCGATCCAGGACTTGCAGCTTCTTCTACAAGCTACGCTATTATATTTGTGTATATCAGATATCTTCTATTTGTATGTATTAATGCCTTATTTGGAGCTCTTTATTCTTCTCCCACGCACCCAATTATTGCCTTCTCACCATACTTTATAATATCTTTTTCATGAATTTAGTTGCATAACTAAATATTATTCTAAAATGTAATGACGCCTTATTTGGAGCTCTTTATTCTCCTCCCACGCACCCAATTATTGCCTTCTCACCATACCTCATAATATCTTTTTTATGAATTTAGTTGCATAACTAAATATTGTTCTAAAAAATGACTTGATCATCCTCAAGAGATCATCTAAAGATTATAACTATGGAGATTCCTTCTATTGCAACATAATAATTGTTTGCTAATGTTTTTCTGGTTTATATACAGTAGTTACTATTTTGTAATCATAATATTATCAAACAACTTGTGGGAGGTTTATTTATTTATTTTGAAGTTCTGTAAGATTACAAGAACATCAAGAGGGAATTGATTTACAAGATGAGTCCTTAACAGTGTTGATCCATGCGTAAGTTTTAGTTCTAGAAAACTTGTGGGGTGTTGTTTACGTGAGAAAATGCATGGCATGAAATTTCCATCCGTGCAAGTTCGTCGGCATACTCCAGGAAAACCTCCTTCTGATCTAAGTGCTGCAGTGATTTAGCCACTTAAACCTGTCACTGGGATATTTTTATACCGATATAATGAGTAGAAATTTCAAGGCGGTTGCTGGCTATATCCAGAACACCTAGAATCATGGACTGACAGATCCACAAAACAATATTTCTGCACACCTAGAAGCTGTTGACATTGTGGCCTGCATCACGTCTGAAAAACATATAAACCCTTATATGAGCCATATTGAAGGGATTAGAGGAGGAAGATAAGAGAAAATACACTGAAGGTTACAAAAAAGTGCTGTCTGAAAGCACCATAAAAGAGATTAAAAATCAATGTCCAGAGAGTTCTCCAGACTAGTCATTAGATGTTACTGCTGGGTTAGATGAAACGAGAGGTGTGCATGAGGCTCTAACTAGAGTTAAATATCAGCAATGAACCAGGCTTTGGTTAATAGTGGAAGTAATCTGTTTAGAAGTTCACTGCTTCTGGCAGCAGATTTGTGTACACAGGCACCTATATCACTGATTATGAGTATTTTCCATGGTTTTCATTCAGGGAGTGTTATCCTGAACCCTAACAGACCTGTCTCTAAGTTCCAGTATATATAATTGTTCCAATTAAGAAAACTGGCATTGTTGTGGAGCAACTGGATGAAGCTTGAAATGTCTTGAAGTCTTGTTTGGTTCATTTCTGCTAGGGATAATTGTACTGCATTTCTGTTACTTGATCTTATTTTAAATCCTTGATAATAAATCTGGATTTCAAATTAACTGATTTGAATCCGTATCAAAATTCCAGCTTTTAAGACTGATGGAGAGATCTAGATTTTAGAAAGAGGGAGAATTGCGGACAGAAACCTCCCTAGTGCTTTTCTTTATGGATTAACCCAAAGCTGGGTATGCAGTGTAATGCCCTCCATGATTGGACCCGATTCAGAAAGGTCCCCCAGAAGAATATCCCAGCAGCTACATGATTTGACACTCTATTCTGGCTAGCTAATCTATTTAGTTTGTTTGAGGTCCCTAATGTTCCCCAATTTGTGTCGCCAAAGCAACCCTGTCCATGAGCACGAGTGATGGATGGAGACAATTTGGGTTGATTCTCCGTGATTCTCATATCCCATGTTGTTGAGGACATGTATAGCATTTTCATTTGTTGTAGGTGATTTGGCACAATCACTGGAATAATTTTCAAATTTCAATGCTACTTGCGTTGGTGTCCCCTTCAATTAGTGGCCATGCAGAAGCTATTGTAGCGATCCTCGTTTTGCCAATGTGGTTGAAGTCTTATGTTCCTTGCAATCATGCTTCATGCTGATTGTGAACCTTCCATTATCACTGGGCATGCCTCATGCCTTTAAAATCTGACTTTTTAATTCTAACTTTGAATTTTGTGTGCATAAAACCAATATATTGCATTGGTCGATGCTTCCCTAGTAACAATGCATGCCGATCAACATTATGCCTCATGAAAACTGTGTGATTTGATTCTATGGCTTAAGTGCTTTCCAACGAGCCTTCATTTGCTCCATTTGATGACTTGTAGCCCAAGTTATGCCCTTGCGAAGTTTGTGGCTTAGCCACTATCTAATCCCTGTGTCCATCAATCTTGATCGTTGGATTTGTTGGGCAACAATGCATGCCAATCAACATTATGCCTCATGAAAACTGTGTCACTTGATTCTATGGCTCAAGAGCTTTCCAACGAGCCTTCATTTGCTCCATTTGGTGACTTGTAGCCCAAGTTATGCCCTTGCGAAGTTTGTGGCTTAGCCACTATCGAATCCCTGTATCCTTCAATCTTGATGGTTGGATTTGTTGGGCAAATCTCTATACCACATAAATAGTGTGAAATGAACTATCATCGTTTATGAACCTTAATGCTTTCCAACTATGTTGTGCTAGAGCTAGAGGCACTATTCATGTGCTCCCTCGTAGATGCCATGTGTGTGTTAGTTCTAGCCAATTCCATGTGGTTGTTTGGTCCGCAGCATTCAAAAGATAAGTTTATCTATGCTTTCTGTAATCATTATATATTTTGATTATAAATCTTTATGGTTGTGAAAAATTTGGATTCTGACAGAATTTGTCATGCGTGCTAAGGCTTCCATCCAACATCTTAAAAAAAAAACCGGAGCTGATACAGAAATAGCTGTCCTAATCTTAAAACATCCTCAGATTCTCTATTTTGATTATAAATCTTTATGGTTGTGAAAATTTTGGATTCTGAGACAATTTGTCATGCGTGCCAAGGCTTCCAACATCTTAAAAAAAAACTGAAGCTGATACAGAAATAGCTGTCCTAATCTTAAAACATCCTCAGATTCTCTTTCCAATTCAAATTAGAACGGTGTAACACACATATGTAAAGAAAATTATGAGCTCTCAAGGATTCAATTTCCAGTAGACCACAGCTAAGACTGATAATTTACAATTTGGTTATTGAGGATTCAATTCTATATATCATCTAGAGCCTATTCACAAGCGCCCACATAACCTTTGGGGAATTTGGGTATGGCAAGCTACTGTTTCAGTCTCGTATCATTCTGCGACAGAATGCTACAGAAGGCCTTTGTTTTTGCAGGTCTGGAGTCCAAGCTCTTGGATGTGGATGATAAAACAACCATGCACTGTTGGACTCCAAAGAAGTGGGATGCCAACAAGCAAAATATCGTTCTCATACACGGCTTTGCTTCCAATGCAATGTGGCAATGGTAACCACAAATAAAGCCTTTCACACATAGCTTCAATGTCTATGTTCCAGACCTCGTTTTCTTTGGAGGTTTGACAACCAAAAGTTCTGAGAGATCCAAGATTTTTCAGGCAGATTCTCTCTTGAAAATGCTGAAGAGATTGGGTGAGCAAAATCAGTGTGGTTGGGACCCGTTATGGTGGCCTTATGGCTTATAATTTGGCCTATCTCTATCCTGAGGTTGTTTTTAAGGTGGTGAAAGACAACATAGAGCTGCTTAAACGTGCAAATTTGCCCAAGATTTCAGATCTTCTGCTTCCACAGCCTCTGGCTATTTTGAGGACTTTGACCAGACTCACTGTATACAAATCCCCAATCACCATACTTCCTAATTTTATCCCGAATGACTTCATTCAAACTCTATGTGTAAAATAGCGTAGAGAAAGTAGATTTCTGGAAGGCATTACTTGGCAGAGGATGTGAGTCCCCTCTTCCTGCTATCAACAAGGACGGGTTGATTGTTTTGGGGGGGTGAGCATGACCAGATTTTTCCAGTTGACAAGGCCTTCCAACTCAAGAGGGTCAAGATATGTATTGCAGACCTACAAACTTGCCTCCAGTTTCGTATTTTCATAGCTGGGAGCCTTTTTCCTGGGTTTGCGCATGGCCATATTGTTTTCCACTGTTGTTGAATGCATTCATATCAATTCAACATACTCAATCATCTTATAAAGTTATAATTAAGATGGTGGAACCAGCAGATCAAGACAAAGAAGGGGAGATCAAGATTACGTACCCTGAGATCGAACCCATTCCTCACATTCTATTGCTTTCACCTCAATTCTACGAGCATGAATTAGTGAATTCTGTTGTGGGATGATGTTGCAAAGCTTTGGGATGCCCCTCTTCTACCCAATCTGGTTTCAGATTGGAAAACGTGGAAATAAGAATGCATGAAAGGGTTTTCAATGTCTAATACTCTCCGTATCACGTGTACACTTCATAAGTTCATATGCTCAGCAGTGGGGTCATATATTAAAGTTTTTAAGACTACTAAATCTTTAACTCCTGCGACAACAGTATTTTTTCAATGGCTAGTGTGGAGAAAGGCATTTGATATGGTCCTTGGTACCTATAGTTGGTGGCATTTTTCTTACTTCTATTATAGAACTTAGTTTCAATATGTTTGGTTTCTGCATAGCATTCTTTGGGTGCCTTGCTACTTCTACAGAAACAATTCTTGCAGAGTTTTTGCTTCATGGATATAAATTTGATAGCATACATACCGTATACTATATGGCACCTTTGCTACTATGATACTGGCTGATCCGGCTTTACTCCTCAAGGGGACTGGTATTTTGCACTGGTTAGAAAGGCAAGACACTGTTTACAAATTACGGCTCATTGTTTATAATAATCGGCTCTGGCATATTTTCCTTCTGCCTGAACTTTTTCAATCTTTTATGTTATTCACTAGACAACTGCAGTTACTTTCAATGTACAGGAAATATGAAAGGTGGTAGTGGCAATTATAGTATCATGGCTTATATTTCGCAATCCAAGATCCCTCTTGAATGCAGTTGGATGTGCAATTACCCTTTTAGGTTGCACTTTCTATGGATATGTGAGACACAAACTATCTCAAGATGTAGGAAAGTCTTATCAGTGAAAGCCCACGGATGTCTGGAAAAAGGCTTCAGATACTTCCACTTGTGACTGAGAAGATGACAAGAATTGAGCATCTGAACCTAATTAATTAGGTTGGAGTTCTTTATGAAGCTTGCAATTCTAATTCAGGCACACATTTGAGTTCTTTATGAAAAGCTTGCAGCTCCTTAGGAAAGGTCTCTACTAACAGTGAGCATCAATTAATTTATTGTTTGTCCATAAACACCTGGAAAATATATTTCTCATTGTTAAGCTGCTGCCAATATGGCATTGTTGCTCATTCATAAGCAGTATCAGTTGATTCTGATATAGAATGCAAAGATTATAATACAATGATTGAGTTAGCTAATTTCTTCAGCTCATTTCTGTGCTCGTAGAGTGCTTTGGAATACTTCACTACTGTAGTCTTCAAAGTATACTCTGTGTACAGGATGCAGGAGTTATTGCACAGGCGATTATAATGATATTTTGACATGTGTAGAGCACCATTCGGCAGACAGAGCTAATGGTTTCTCACAAACTTAAATTCAATGGCCTCTTCTTGTTCAGTTTTCCAAAGATATGGAAGCACGTAAGACTGTTTTTCACTGGGTTCACATGCAGAAATTAATGGTGGATGCAAGTAAGTCAAAGTTGGGAATGAGGTTAAAGAGAAGTAAGTCAAAGTTGGGAATGAGGTTAAAGAGAAGTATAATCAATGTTACCAGAACCGAAAATCGGACCGGACCAAAAAAAAACGGACAAAAAAAAAAAAAAAAAAAAAAAAAATACATAAAAATATTCAATTTTGAAAAACAAACATATTCATGTGCATCCATGTGAATCTTTGTCTTCCCCTTCAACAACTCTTCTCTCTGCCCAATGCTCAAGAAAATAAGATCGAGGTTGGTGTGCGATACCTACCAAGTCACTTTACACGACGACGTAGAAGAGTTCAACAGAAGAATTTATACTTGGAGTGAAGTGTACATTTTCACTGGGGTCGTGGACAAAGAGTTCAACAATCAATGCCACCAACATCGAGGGTACATAAAGGGTATGGTGCCCTTGATTAAATGTCAGTTTCATACCCTCTTACATGATAGAATCCAAGGAAACATTGCAATCCCGCTAATCTTGAAATCTCCGGAAAAACCGCTAAGTCTGCTGAATTTGAATGGGACCTAAAATTTACTTCTCTCCATATGAAGTCCAATGAGATTGGAACCACTCAAAACATCCTGAAACAATTAATGGTAATGTTAAAAAATTTAAGTGTTCTACGAAAATGAAAGAGAAAGGGAGAATTAATTACCTCAAGAAAAGCCAAAATGAGTAGTGTGGAGGAAAGAGAGGGGTGGGGTTGGTTTTATAGCTTCATTACAGGCTCTAGACAATTCTAAAAGCTTCCCATGCATGCCCCTAACCCTAATTCTTTTTAAAATAAATTAAAATTTTTCTCACTTTTCCGTCAAGGCCTCATTGGTAGTAAAACCGGTTCCGCATTTTAAACCGCTGGTTCAGTAAAAATTCCGCTCCGGTGATGGAACCGGGCGACCAGCAAGAGAACCGCCTGTTCGCATCTAACCAAATCAAGCTGGTTCAAGGGCCGGTTTGAACTCGGCTCCTGGCCGAATCGGGTCATCGGGCCGGGTTTTACCGTTCCAAATGGGTTCTGGTAACACTGAGTATAATGCCAATTTATTGGTGTGCTTTTGTAACTCATTCTCATTGAACGTCTTTATTTGTTAAAGGTTTGAGCAAATACGAGAAAATAAAGGTAAATGATGGCTCTATATTGAAGATTGTCTTGTCATTTCTATAAAGGGTACTCCGTTAATTTTACAGCCGGCCTGTGGTGAGCACAAGGGTGTTGCAGAGGTATCATGATTTTAGAAGTGGATTCTTCTCCGTGAACTTTCAAGGGAACAACAATTTTCCTTCATTTGGTTTGCCTTTGTTTCTTTTCCTTGCCATTCATTTTTAGAATGTAAATTACAGTTTTGACCTTGGAAATCTTGATTTAATACAAAATACATTCACAAGGTACGAAAATGTGTACATATGAATAGAACCAAAGAATCTGAGTATCAGTGATTTGATGATACACTGGATGGTTAGAATTTATTAATATTTCCGGTTCCCAAGAAATAGTGGAGAGCTAGTGACAGAGGCATCATTGCCTTCTTGAAGTACCTAGTGAAATCCCAATAGCAGCCAAGTATTTTCCCTGATTGTTTTGTGTGTAATAGAAAAAGCAATGAAATATGATGCAATTTGGTGGCTGCTATCGAATCTTTTGTCAAGAGATACGAAAGATGGTTGCCTGGGTTTTGAGTCTTTGAAAGATTCAGAAGAGAACAAGGTCCAGGACGAGGTGGCATGTTTTTTTTTGAGGACGGTTTTGTTAGTTATTTTTGGAAGTGATTACTTATTTCTATTTTCAAAGAATTATTCTATGCATCCGATAAAAGAATGAACGGATACTGAGCTGATGAATACGTTGATGGTTTCTAATCAGAGCTTCTGCTATCATTAATTTCAATTTTAGTCTTGTTTTTATTTGGGGATGTGTCCTTCAATCTTGATCGTTGGATTTGTTGGGCAAATCTCTGTACCACATTCATAACGTGAAATGAACTATCATCGTTTATGAACCTTAATGCTTTCCAACTAGTGTTAGAGCTAGAGGCTCTATGCATGTGCTCCCTCATAGATGCCATGAGTTAGTTCTAGTCAATGCATGTCATATGGTCACCACATGTCAAGCCCTATCATCACACTCATGTGCCAAGTCATTAATGCATGTCATATGGTCACCACATGTCAAGCCCTGTCATCGCACTCATGTGCCAAGTCATTAATGCATGTCATATGGTCACCACATGTCAAGCCCTGTCATCGCACTCATGTGTTAAGTCATTATCTTGTTTCCTTAATGGTCACTACATAGCATTGCTACCTCAACATTGGTTGTGTTGTATTACACCATTCAACGTTTTGCTGCAACTTGTCATGCCCCTTGTTAGCGCCCATGCGGGCCTTGTGTTAATGCAATTTGGGTGGAGGTAGTCAATGGGGTGAAGGATGTTTTTATCTCCTATCCTCGGCCCTAGGGAAAGTAGAGTATGGAGTGAAGTGAATTGGGGTAGAGATAAATGGGCGAAAGGGGAGTGATGGAAAAGTGTGGGGCATAGGTAAGTGGATGAAGGATGAGATATCTTTGCCCTTCGCCCCAAGGCAAAAATGAAGTGTGAAAGGAGTGTAGAGGGATTAGGGAATATGACATGGAGGTAAGTTGGGGTGAAGGCATGCAAATAAAAGGTGAATGAAGAGTTACCTCTACCCTTTGCACGATGGGGAAACAACGGTTAATGGGTATGAAGTAGTATATGGGGTGGAGGTAAGGCATGGATTGGGAAGTGGGGAACACCTTTGCCCTTTGCCCTTTGCCCCAAGGAAGATGGGATGAAGAAGGCAGGGATATAGGGAGCATGTAGTAAACACATGGTTTGCATCAAAGAACTAGGGTGGAGGATGGGCTCTTGATGACCCTCATATTGCCCAATCAAGGAAGGGACTTACCTCCAAGAGTTTGTTGTATAATGCAAACCTTAAGGGGTCTTCCATGGGCTTAATACAAAGGACTTTGATTTGAGTTTTTCATTAAGGTAGAATTAGGCTTCAAGAGAAACATATCAACATGGATGATAATGGATTTGTTTCCATTTGTTCACAAAACAAGGGTGTAGCTTTGAGCTACAACACTAGGTAAAATGTGTTGTGTTATTCATTTTTGAAGAAGGATTTATTTCATATTTCCAAATATGATAAAAAATTATCCCCTCTAATCATTTGCCATGTGTAAAACTCAATAGAGAGAGACCAAAGCACTTGTTTACAAAACTCGAAGGCCGAGTCCCAAGCAAAAGCTAAGTCATGAAACTATAAGAAATGTTTAATACAAAGGAATTTAATTTGAGTTTTTCATTAAGGTAGAATTAGGCTTCAAGAGAAACATATCAACATGGATGATAATGGATTTGTTGAGAAACATATCAACATGGATGATAATGGATTTGTTTCCATTTGTGCACAAAACAAGGGTGTAGCTTTGAGCTACAACACTAGGTAAAATGTGTTGTTATTCATTTTTGAAGAAGGGTTTATTTCCTATTTCCAAATATGATACAAATGATCCCCTCTAATCATTTTCCATGTGTAAAACTCAATAGAGAGAGACCAGAGCAGTTGTTTACAAAACTCAAAGGCCCAGTCCCAAGCAAAAGCTAAGTCACAAAACTATAAGAAATGTTTAATGGTCTTACTCTTTCCATCAGGGCATTTAGGTTATGGTACCCCTAAATACTAAATCATTCGCTTACAAGGAGAATACCATGTATTTAGGACAAAGCAAAACATGCCTTTTGGGCTCTAGAGGGGTTTTTTAGATGGCCTTGACTTTGTACAACCAAGTCTTTGGCTCAACTTTGAGTCTCCATATCTCATTCAACATTGTGTTGGTTCATGCGTATTTCTTGAAAGTTAAAACTTCGTGTTTATCAATTTCTAGTAGTTCTCCCTTAGGGTTGCAACCCTTATAGGTCAAAGCTTAAGGAAAGGATAGTTAGGAATGAGATTTTGGATTATGTCAGTGATTTGTTCGCGAGGGTTGGTAATGTTGAACTCGACTTCAACTCTTCTAGTTCCTTGTTTGAGCATCAACTAAATCTCCTTTAGTTTTAATGCATTTCTTAAAGCATATCTTCACTGAAAACCATATTGCTTATGAAGGGTTTTCCTTCACAACTATTGGTGACCACCAAAGGTTGTGATCATTAAAATAGAAGGCCACACTGCAAGGAATCACTTTTCCAAGCCAACTTATGCTTAATAACCTACCAAGATTTCCAAATGCTCTTGGCTACAAATGTCCATTTAATGATAAAATGGGTGGGGGTAATCAAAAGGGCTTGAAGGCTAAGATCCCACATGGTCTCTTTTATCTGCATTATTTAAGGCATTAATGTTGGTCAGTGCCAAGGCTTGGCCATCCAAGTCAAACAACGTCCAAACAAATTGGTTTGTTGAGTCGAAACCATGACCTATGACAACAATGACTAGAGTGGGGCAACAATGACCAAAATGGGGCAACCCAGTGTGGTGGTGCCTCCTTTACCTTCAACATGGTTAGTGAAAAACAACATTCAACCAGATTAGTTGAGGGGTCATTTTCAACATTAAACCATTGCTTTAACTCTCAAACACACAATATCTAAATAAAAAATAATTTGACATACTCTTTGACCATGGGCTTGCGACAAGGGTCAATTAAGCCTCAAACATTCCATGATGCTAACTTCATTATGGATTTTCAACATATACACCCATCATCTCTTGTGTTTAGAGAGGTCACATTTTTGTCTTTGGTGAGAACCATTCATGTAGTTTTTGTTCTTCCATGTCTTTTGAGAGTCTTCCACATTAGGGGTTTGTTGAAAATTAAGGTATGAAGGTCGAGATTGTTAGAAACTTACTTTGTTGCATGGTTACTATTCTCCTACAACAAAGTGCAACAAACGTACACCATAGAGCCCTGATGACATAACAATGCTAACATATCCATCTTCTCAGTTTCATGTGCGTACGTAATAGAGGGAGTGGAGAGTGATGGCACAACAATGGTCTGCCGTGGGAGTTGTGTAGCAGTGACATAGGGAATGAGAGAGTGGGTGCATGTATGCGTAGTGTCATCCTTATTCTATATTTAGAATTGTGGTTTAGATTTAACATTCCAGTGAGCTAGAGTTTGTTTCGTCAATTGTAGCGTGCATTTACTATCTTTAGAAGAGGGTTTAGATCTCCAGGAGGCACCATCAAGTTTACATGTTGCTATTTATCCCCAGTTGGAGGTGTATTATTCTTGGTACATATTTCCACATAGGAGGGCACACTAGTTGAGTGGATTAGGATTAAGGTTTCATTGACTCACCTAATGTGCTTAATGCATGCGATTAGAGACATTGCATCTTCCTCTTCTTTCTATTCTATTAAGGAGACGTAGGCCACACCATTGTGTTGGTTGGCAAGTTTTAGTGTTGAGCTTATGCATTATAATTTTCTTCTTTAGAGTTTGAAATAAAATACAAAGGTGGTTTTGACTAGTCTTGTTTCATGTGTTTTTGTTCATAATTTTTGTTGTTCATTGAAATCTTTTAGAGCCACGTATGGAATATGTTGTTGTTTGTGAGAGGGAGTTTTCAAAGGGTTTCAACTCGTGTGATGCCCGAGCTTCATTGATTGGAAGGTTGTTATTGGCAATTATTGCCAATAACTTATTACCCTAAGATATGTGATTTGCACCTCATATAGGTTGCATATTTTATTTCTTTTGATTCCGATATGTTTGTTGAAGCTTGCTTTTAGGGGTTGCAACATTGACAGTTTTAGTCTTTGAGAGTGCCATGTGTTGGTGGGTGCAGTGCTTCCAACTTTGTGTCATGGAAGTGTAGGGTGCATAATCTCTTGGAGGAAGTTGAACTATGGTATATTGTGGACATGGAAGTTGTGCACCTCCACTGATCCTAAGGACTCAGTAGAACATACTAAGAAATCGACAAAGGTGAAGCAAATCATCCTTGATGTAGTGAAGGATCATTTGATCCCTCACCTTGCAAAGAGGAAAACAATGAAGGAGATGCTTGATGCCCTAGTCATGTGGTACTTGAGTGTCAACATGTCTTGTAAAATGCTTTTGAAGAACAAGCTCAGTGATACCCTTATGACGAAGATAAATATTGTAGCAATCTATTTGATGAATATCACATAATTGAGTGATCAACTCACTGCAATTGGAAAAGAGATTGATGAGAGTGAGCTAGTTTAGATCACTTTGAATGACTTTGGGATTGGGATGGGTTCTATCCCTTTCCCCAGGCTAGTAGGAGAGGTTCTTGAGCTACATGAGGTATTGTATGTCCATGGCTTAACTACAAATCTTCTTTCGATTTCTTATCTAATAGATCTAAAGTGTATCGTTGAGTTTGATGATCAACAAGTAATCATAAAAAATGCAGTGTTGATCCTAGTTGATTTTTCGCTAAAGGAGTATGTGAGGGTGGCCTTACACGTCGTGAGCAACTCTTATGAAGCATGGAGCTTTTGTGCACAACAATGACAAGTTCTGGGAGCTTTGACACATAGGTTTAGGTCATTTGCATTATGGAGCTTTCCCCCTCTTAAATGACATGGTGGTGGCATTGCCTGACTTCAAGATCGAGAGGACACGAGTGTGCAAGGATGTGCACTCGACAAGCATGCCAACACTGCTTTCCCAAGCAACGAGCATATATTGTGAGGGATTCTTGATCTGGTACATTCAGATGTGTGTGGACTGAGGGCATTAACATTGTTCATAGGTAATATCTCTTACGTTTCTTTCATTGGCGATTCTTTTAGGAAAACTTGGATTTATTTTATGAAGATCAAGGATGACAAGGTTCAAAATTTCAAAATTCTTTTGGAGAACTAGGCAGGTAGGAAAATGAAGGGTATTGAGTTTTGATTATGGAGGAGAGTACACCTCCAAAGATTTTGATTCCTTTTGCAGAGAAGCATGGATCAAAAGGGAGTTGACAATGTATTACAACTTGTAGTAGCATGGGGTTGCTAAATGAAATAATGTGTCCTTAGTTGAAAAAGCCAAGGCTATAGTTGATGACCTAGATTTTCCTATGCTCCTTTGGGTAAAGGCATGTTGTACCATTGTTTACATCTTGAGTAAGTGTTATCACAAGGCATTGAATGACAAAACCCCATAGGAAGCTTTCACTACTGAGAAATCCTAGGCATGTAGTACAACTATCTACATCTTGAATAGGTGTCTTCACAAGGTGTTGAAGTACAAAACACCATACAAAGCTTTCACTGGTGAGAAACCATAGGGATTACTTTTGTTTTAATTGTCTTGTATGTATTCATATTCTTGAGGAGAAAAGAATAAATTGGAACCCTGAAGTTTGAAGGGTGTTTTTGTTGGATAAATTGAGTCCTCACATTTCGTCCCAACAGAAGATAGTAGTGAGCTGAGACGTGAATTTTGATGAGAATGCTTGGTCCTCATCGTCTCATGAGCCTCTAGTTGGGGTCCATGATTTAGAAACACTAGCTGTTCCAAATGATGATATAGAGAAATCATAAATTTTAGGATTAGATCAACAAGGTTTTCAAGGTGAAATCAATGCTTCAATACCTTCCAGTCCAATGAGGTTGCCTATCCAAACATTGTAGGATGCATAAGAGTAAGTAGGAGCTTTAAGGACTTCTTTTTGGGTGAGTCATCCTCCTATTTTTTTTTCAAATTTTATTCTACATTGTGTTCCATTATTGACATAAAGCCTTCTAATTTCGAGGAGGTAGCATGTGAGTAGGTACATTAGGAGGCCATGGTGGAGTATAACTTCATCATGAAAATGATGTTTGGGAGGTTGTGTCGAGACCAATGGGGAAGTCAATGATTCATTCTAGGTGGTTGTACATAGGGAAACATGCAATAGATGGCAACTTAGAGAATTACAAGGCTTGGTTCGTAGAAAGAAGATTCTCCTAGAGAGAAGGAGTTGACTATGAGAAGACGTTTGCTCTAGTTCCCCCATTAGGTCCATTATGTCTTTAACATTAGTGCTTGGTTGGCATCTATATCAAATGGATGTAAATATAATGTTTCTTAATGCTTTGATTGAGGTGGAAGTATACCTCAATCAATAGAGACATTGAGGTGCATGGGCAATTGAAGAAGGCATTGTATGCAAAGAAGTAGGTAGCACAAGCTTCGTACTCAAGGTTTGATGAACCATTAGATTTGGGCTTCTCTAAAACTATGGCAGAGCCCAATCTCTATTATATATTTGTTATATTTGATTTGCTTGTTTTAGTGTTGTATACAGATGATCTTAAACTTACATGTAGTTTTGAGAAGCTCATAAAATGGAGCAACACAAAGTTAGCATGTGAGTTTGATGATCAACCTTATGCACTATTTCTTAGGTCTAGAGGTTTGACAAAGTCTAGGTGAGGTCTTCTTGGAGAGGGTAAATATGCATTTGGGATTATGAGGAGATTTTAGATGATGGATTGTAAGTCAATGGCCATTGCTATGATATAAAAAATGAAGTTATTAATAGATTCAATTTTAGATTTGGTAGATCCATCTATGCACAAATAGTTGACAGGTTCCCTTGTGTATTTAGTGAATACCAGACTTGATATTTGTAATGTTACACATGGGTAGATTCCCGATGGGAGAGGACACTCTCTCGGTATGAGGGTACTCCAAGGGGGATGCTCCCCCACGTCCGCTTTTGAGGGAAACACATAAAGGAACACATCCTTCAATATTCGAAATTGTTGAAGTTTGTAGCACCGAACAAGTATCTCCATATTGGATTGTGTCTATCATGTGGAGATTATCATTAATACCTCTCATAACTTTCAAAATTCACTTTAATAATTTAATTTATCAAAGTGAATGGAATTTTATAATTAATGGAGGTTAATTTAATAAAATGCATAAGTTTTTGGCATTAGTGATTTAAGTTAATTAAATGAATCTTGTCCATTGATCTCAAGTGGGAGATTTAATCTCATCCATTGATCACTTTGGAGAATAGGGTTAGGGCTCATCTCAAGATTAAAAAAGGCAACCAAGGGAGAGGATGAGACACACATTGATTTGGAGTTAGTGACTCATTTGAGTAAAGAAGGAATTTCACTTTGCACATTTCAGTGAGAGAAATATTGCAGTCGGGTGAGACTTTGGAGGGTCGTACCAACAAGGTAGAGGTCAAGTTCTTTTCTGGGGAGGCTGTTCAACAAGTAGAGGGGGGCCTAAAGGTCATACAATGCGTGGATAGAGTAGTACATCCACCCGCAGGGTGTCGTACAACGTTCAAACCAGGATCATACAACTAGTATGGGTATGTATAGACTGCGACAACAGTCGTACAATCAACAAGATTGCAGATTAGGCACATGGTTTTCGTCGGGGTTTTTGCCAGGTTTTGTCTGTAGTTGTATTTCTCTCAGTGGGCCATTTTCCCTTTTACGAGAGCCTTGATTTTTATCATATCAAAATCATCTCGTCGCTGGTTTTCCCTTGGGGGTTTTTCCAGGGGTATTTACCCAAAAAAATATCTGTGTACATGTGTTTTGGTTTCTTGTTTTATTTCGCTCCTGTTTTCTGGTTAACAATCTCAACATGTTTTTATTAGATCTACATTTAGTTTCTGCAAGGATTTACTAGGAATTAATCGCCATGATTAGGGTTCAATGAAATTTAACATGGTATCAGAGCGAACACTTTGAAGCAGATCAAACAAGGGTTTTGTCACATGTTTACAACATATCTAAATTCCAACAACTTATATTCCTCATTAAAATTCTGATTTGGAGATGGCTGCAACTAGTTTGAGGTTTGAAGACAAGTTGGAGGGTGCATCTAACTTCATTCCTTGGAAGGTGAGGGTTACATTAATCCTCATGGAGAATGGGTTGTGAGATTTTGCAAATACCACCATGACCCCACTGATGGATCCAAAAGATTTGGCCATCCATGAACAAAAGGGTGTGAAATCCAGGAGGATAATCTTAGATGCAACGAAGGATCACTTGATTCCTATCTTATCCGAGAAGACACTAGCTGGGGAGATGTTTCTAGCTCCGACGAATCTTTTCCAGAACAGTAATGCAAACATGAAGATGGTGTTGCGTGAAAAGTTTAGAAACACTAAGATGACCAGATCAGATACAATGACCAACTATCTCACCAAGTTCACTCAGGATCATGATTAGTTAGCAATAGTTGGGGAGGTCGTGACAAATGAAKMGATGGTGAGAACGGACTTGACCAATTTCACTAAGCCATGGGCCCCATTCATTAAGGGCATTGTTGCAYGTGATACTCTTTCCAAATGTGATAGGCTATGGGATGGTTTCAYCCAAGAGGAGATTCAGGAGGAATATCTAGCAGACCAAGAAAAAGGGTGATGACGAGAATCTAGATCTTACTAGTCAGGCAAGGAAGAGAAAGGGAAAGGGTCYGGTCAAGAGGAATACAAGTGGAGAGTCGACTTCACAGGTTGGAAAGAAGAAGGATCTGAGCAAAGTGAAATGCTTTGGTGCTACAAGAGTGGTCACTATGCTTCATAGTGTCCTAAAYAAAATAAAGGGAAGGGTAAGTCTCAACAGGTAACAACATCTTGCATATACTCAAGTCAAGGAGTTTGCTGAGAGGTTTGAGAAGGATTTCTTGTTAGTCTTTTGTCTTTCTAGCACAATTTCCAATGGTGTCTGGTTTGTGGATAGTGGAGCTTCCTATCACATGATCGGGACACATGAGTTGTTCTCCAGTTTGTAAGAAAATGACTTGGATATGCATGTGGAGCTTGGCACCAATGTCGAGTGTAGTGTAGAGGGATTTGGGACAGTCAGGTTTCAACTGGAGTCTGGAGGTTCTATGGAAGTGGTAGATGTGTTGTATGTTCTGGAGCTCAAGAAGAGTTTTGTTTCAATTTTGACAATGGAGGACATGGGAGAATACACTATCACTTTCGAGGATGGTTAGGTTCTTATTCGACTGAAATGATCTAGCCTTGACTCATCACGAGTTCTTGGTAATAGAGGGGGAAATCTATATAGGTTGAAGGCCCAACCGACACTTGCTCTGGTTCATGACAATGATGACCCGTGCGAGCTTTGACACAGGAGGATGGGTCCCTTGCATCACAAAGTGTACTTGCAGAGAGGGAGATTGTCACTAGTCTTCCGGAGTTCAGTGTGGAACAACAAGGAGTATGCAAGGGGTGTGCTCTTGGAAAGAATGCCAAGGCTGCTTTTCTGAGTAGTGAGAGCAAATCCAAGGAGATCTTGGATTTAGTACATACAGACGTATGTGGTATGATGTTAGTAGAGTTAGTGAGAGGGTTCAATTACTTTGTGACCTTCATTGATGATTTCTCTAGCAGGACATGGATTTTCTTCATGAGGACCAAGAGTGAAGTCTTTAGTCGGTTTCAAGAGTTTAAAGCTCTCATGGAGAATCAGACAGGTAAGAAGATCAGAGTTCCGAGGTCAAATAGTGGGGGTGAGTACACCTCAAATGAATTAAACGATTTCTGCAGGAAGCAGGGATAAAGAGGGAGCTGAAAATACCTTACAACCCACAGTAGAATGAGGTTGCAAAAAGGAAGAATCGGTCCATCATTGGAGTTGCCAAGGCGATGATTCATGACTAGGATCTACTGATGTTCCTTTGGGAAGAGGCACGCAATATGATATTGTATGTGCAAAAAAGGAGTCCTCATAAGGTCTTGGAGGACAAGACTCTAGCAGAGGTGCTCTTTGGAGTAAAACCGAAGGTTGGACATTTTCGGATTTTTGGTTGTCCAGTATATATCCATGTTCCAACATAAAAGCGGATACATTTGGAGCCCTTATAAGGGAGAAGGGCTTATTTATTGGCTAGAGTGAGATCTTGAAGGCATACATGTTCTAGATTCCAGCGCATAGGAAGATCATAGTGGGCCGAGATGACATGTTTGAGGAGGACTTGGCATTCAGGAAGTGTCACAAGCCTATTCCAATGAAAGAAGACAAGGAGTAGGAGGCTTTGAAGGATATGAGAAATGCTCATCGACTACTTCTAGTTTAGGAAGTCAGACTTCAAGTCAGGTGGAGGAGTTTGAGGCTCCTTCCAGTTCCGTCAGGAGGAGACCTTGATGGGTAGAACATACATTGAGGTATGCTTAGGAGCATGTGGAGACTCCTAGGAGTACATTATAGGAGAGTAAACCACCCAAAAGATTTTTTACATGTCTCTCATGAGTAGCATCATTGATTTCGAGCCTACCAATGTTGAGGAGGCAACATACCAACATGTTTGGAGGGATGCCATGATGGAGGAGTNCTCCTAGGAGTACATTATAGGAGAGTAAACCACCCAAAAGATTTTTTACATGTCTCTCATGAGTAGCATCATTGATTTCGAGCCTACCAATGTTGAGGAGGCAACATACCAACATGTTTGGAGGGATGCCATGATGGAGGAGTATTACTCCATTATGAAAAATGATGTGTGGGACGTGTTGATAGTTTTAATGGCATCACGACCATATTTCACAAAGTATTGCGAAATTAGATTTTGTCTCCATTTTGACTTCACCTTTAATCCCACACACAAATTTTCGCCATTCAATTTCTTTGATATACCCGTTTGTGTTGTTTCGAACAAAGCAAAAGATGAGCCTTTCCTAATAAAATCATACATATATTTCTTGCATGGCATGAATACTCGCTCAATGTTTAAGTTGCGCAATTTGAAAACAAGATGCAAACAAGTGAAAACAATATACAAGTGGAAAATATATATAAGTTTGGAAAATAAACTATATTATGATGTGTATTGTGTTGGGCACATTTCTTTTTATAAGACATATGATTAAAGTGTGGTGGACCTTGTGAATCCTAAGTAGGGTCAATTGATATGGTGTTATTAGTCCCTGCCGTAGGCGTAGAGGGACTATAGCGATCGATAAATCGTTGACCTAGTATTAGATTGTGCATTGACCAGAAATATTTCCATATTGTCTATTGTTGGAACAAGGGAAGTGAAGACATCGATTTTAATATAATAAAAAATATCATGTTTGTCAATCTCTGATTGGACAAAGGATTGGAGGTCTTATTGCAGCCTTTGCTATTCTCAATGTTAAATATCGTGACCCAAAAACACCCAGAACTGCTTCCGAGTCCTATGAATTACAAGGAGATTTGCCTCGTCTTCCAGCGGCCGGAAGTGAAAAACGTATCAATCTTGGTTTTCAAGTTACAAAACATCCTTTCCTAATTGAAAATAATGAATACCACAGAGTAAGACGTCTGTTGAATCGTGAACAACAAACAATTGTAAAGGATATTGCTCTTAAAAAATGCTTGAACATGAACAATCTTGTGCACGTGTTCCTTACAGGAGGAGCAGGAATAGGCAAGACATTCACAGCAAAATCGTTGTTCCAAATGCTTATACGAATCTATGATTCAAACAATTCCTCCGATCCTATGAAACCAAAGGGCCCAATAGTTGCATACACAGGAAAAACTGCATACAATGTTGGTGGAACAACAATCCACTCTGCATTTTTAATGCCTTTTAACAAGTCACAGTTTCTTCCACTTAGCAAGGAAATGTTGGATACATTATCTAAGCTTTATGAAGAACTCCAACTTGTCTTTATAGATGAAACATCTTTGATTGGGAGTCGGTTCTTGTATTCCATTGACAGTGGACTAAGAAGCATAAAACATGTGCACACAAAATACTTTGGAAACATTGACATGATATTCTGTGGGGATCTTTACTAGGCACAACCCATTCAAGATTCTTTGATATTTGAACAACCCACGGTCAACATGGAAACAATCACCCATGAATTATGGAGAGACAATATTAAATGCTTTGAGTTGCATACTACAATGCGCCAAACAGATGAAACATTCATTGCAATTCTGAATAGAATGCGCACCAACAACCAAACACATGATGACTTGACCCATATCAATTTGAGATGCTTACGACCTGCACCAACAGACCCAACATTCCCTTACATGTTCTGCAGAAATAAGGATGTTGCAAACCATAACAACCACATGCTCTCCCTAATGCCTGGCGATGATATCATCATCAATTCCATTGACCTGGAAGAAGACAACCATGGAAATGTGCCACGGCATGAACATTTAGTCACTTTGCCTTTGCAGCTTGTCCTCAAATTAGAAATTTTGGTTGCAATATATGCCTGCAACTATGATTCACATGATGGCTTGGTGAATGGTGCAAATGGAATACTGAAACGCTATACCGAGACAAAAAAAGTGGATGTCCTTTGGATTAAGTTCCATGAACCACATATAGGCAAGCGACAAACAAGCAAGTTGTCTTATCTATATAATTCAAATAATGGAAGCGATTGGACACCTATTTTGCGAATATCGAAGCCAGTATCAACATCAACAAAGACAGGTCAACTGAAGATTCAAAAACAGTTTCCGATTAAACTTGCATGTGCACGTACAGTCCATAGATCACAAGGAATAACACTTGATAAAGTTGCTTTTCAACCTGCTGGAATTCAGATACATGGACTTGTCTACACAACACTGTCCCATGTTAGAAGCATAGAGTCCTTGTATTTACTAAGTCCTCTCACAAAAAATAACTTCAAAGTGAAACATAAAGTTGATATTGAAATGGAACGACTGAGGACCACCGCAAAATGACAAATGCATTATGATTACCAATCCATACAAACAAATTCATCTATATCAATTCTCTCGCTTAACACACGCAACTTAAATGCACACATGTATGATATACTGAATGACTATGATATAATGCAATCCGATATTCTGTGCTTGAAA
>SNQJ01S0062480.1:51635-72228 GCA_010110895.2 Picea sitchensis
TGTATGTATGTATGTATGTATGTATGTATGTATGTATGTAAATCTGTTCATAAAATAGTTGCTTGAACTGTTTAAACCCCATGTGTGTAATGCATACAAAAGATACTCGAAGAAGATTACAAGTGCTGAGTTTTGTTTTCAAAAATAAATAATAGATAGTCATATGAGGAAGGCATTGAGGAACGATTACACACACACACACACACCCGAATGGGAAACAAGATGTGTCTCTATATCACTTGCCTCTTTTACAAACTGCATATATTTAAAAAAAATTCTCAGCCTCTTCCTTCACTGTGCTAGCCCGATACCCATACTCGTTGGCTATGATAATTTGGTTTCATCAAATGCATTTGATGTCTGTGTTCAATTGTAAAGAGAAATGAGTTGTTGAAGTATCACTTGTTTGCCTTTGGTTTTGCAGGTTTGATTTTATTCATGGGTTCATGACATACATGTAATTTATTATTAGCAATGGATAATATTGTATTTGTTATATTCGTACATGTGAAGGAAGTTGCAACTACCAAGTTTAGTAAACATAATTTTGAGATGGGTTTCTGTTTGTCCCGAGTTTCATCTTGAAACTAATGTTTGACTAAGTTCATCTACTTACAGTTTGAAATAATAATGAATATGTATATTTGGACCGTTGAAGAAGTTTTTAAGTTTTAATGAGTAGTGTGAAAAACAGTTCAAGGACTTGTTTGATTTTGTGTATATGAAATGATACTATATTTATAGATGTGATGGTAGTGAAGCCTAAAGTCTGTTACATGTGTGTTATTGGTTATTCTACTGCATGCGTATGATGGTTGAAAATAGTCATGAAAGTCATCATGTGTTTGGGAATTCATTTTTCAGTGACAATCCTATGGATAAGGAGGGCCCCCTTTTTTGACTTTTGCTTGAATGCTATATTTCGAAACTTAGTTCCATTCTATGTTTTCTTATGCCTCTTCCCGAGTTACTTGAGGTTATAAAATAGACTGTGGTCTATCCTTGTGACCACGTATTGATAGTTAGTTAATTTTTTTGTTGATACAGATATTGGAAGTTGCTAACCACCTTCATGGAAATCTATATAAAGACTTAAGCCTCGTAAATAAAGGGATTATTCTACACTTGCTATGGTATGCTTGACACAATTTTATGGGTTTTAAGAGTCATTTTCTTAATCTTTACACTAGAATATTAGGGTCTAATAGTTATGTCGATAGTATGAATTCTTTTTAAATGGAAAGATGGGAGGTCAAGTTCTGATTTTATTTGTATAAGGTATATTTTACTGTTTGGTTGTTGAAGAAAAAGTATTTTTATGTTTCCACCATTGGTTCTTGGTTTCAAAGACTAATACTAACGTCCATAAACGTTCACATAAGGCTATTGTAACTTTGTCGGTCCATAATCTTTTATTTGTCGTTTACATAGTAGTTGAGCAGTCTCATAAGTGCTAGCTATCTATGGAAGAACACATTTCTGGTCCAGACTTTTGCAGAAGTTTGAAAGAGATTTAAGACTGCCATTCTAATGTATTGACGAAGAAGTATTGAATAAAAACAAATTGCTTTTCTCATATTCATATATATTTTTTTTCTTGAGTCATTTTCTTCCACTCATTTGAATGTTATTCTCTTTTAATTTCATATGTCATATTTCTTTATTTTTGTTATATAACTTAGATTTATGTTCTGGTTTAGTGCCATGCGTTGGTATATTTGTTTGCTTTAATTCTTGCTTCTATTTAAATATATTGCATAAATATTAATAGTTGCAAGAAAATATCATTCATTAGTTTTTCTTATGTTAGTTTGTTTATGCATATGTAATGTTATGTTTTGTAATCTGTTTAGAATTAGATATATTGTATACATATTTCTATAATTTTAGTTTCTAAGTTATCTCACCATACATATCATGAAGACATAGGTTATGTTAAGTTTAAGGCTATAAAATAAGGGTGATCATTCCAGCTTCCTTTTGGTTTAGCCGACCAAGAGATCGAAAGGTTGACTTTAGGAACATTCATTTCCTCTCGTCAAACGACATAGTTCTGAGACCATAGGGAAAATCACTGGTGGACTCTTGGTGGATCTTTAAGATCAAGCATGTTTTAGATGGTGGCATAGATAAATACAAAGCGAGGTTCATGGAAAAAGGGTTCTCCCAGAGAAAGGGAATGGACTACGAGGAGACTTTGGTTCCAATAGATAGGTATACTTCCGTTCAAGCTGCCATATCAATTGCTTCAATTTTGGGGTGGTAGATACATTAGATAGATGTGAAGACGAAATTCCTCAATGGAGTTATTGATGAAGAGGTATACTTTGAACAACCTCATGGATTTGAGGTTCATGGGAGGGATTCTCATGTATGTAGGTTAGGAAATCCTTATACAGACTCAAGCAAGCACTGAGAGTGTGGTACTCTAGGATTGATGGGTACTTGCTGAGCATGGGATTTTCTAAGAGTGAGGTGGATCCCAACTTGTACTTTATACTTGTTGGAGATGATCCACTCATCTTAGTGCTATATGTTGATGACCTGTTTCTCACAGGTGCAGAGAAGCTCATTGCTATGTGCAAACATGATTTGGCTATGGAGTTCGAGATGAAGGACATCGACTTGATACATTACTTCTTGGGGTTAGAGGTGTGGCAACAACGAGGCAAGATCTTCCTTGGTCAGGGGAATTATGCAATGGAAATTATGAGAAGATTTGAGATGGGGTATTGCAATCCTATGACTACACCTATAATCAACAATATGAAGAAGTTGAGTGCTTCAGATTCAAAGTTGGTGGATCCCACTTTGTATAGGCAACTAATTGGTTCCTTGATGTATCTGGTCAACACAAGACTCAATATTCTTTTTGCTGTGAACACCTTGAGCCAATTCATGGTGGAACTGTTGATACTAAGAGGGGGGTGAATCAATATCAACTACAATTTAAAACCTTTTTCAACTTATACTTAAACCATTCAACTGTATCCAATGAGCAATGAACAATAGTATAAGAGTTACACCAATACACCATAATACACCATGCACAATATATGAGAAATAATCAATAATTTATTGTTCAAGGGAAGTATTGACTTCCAAAGGTAGCTACAACTTCCAAATGTAGAGGGAGGGATAAAACTCCAAGAGGAAGATACAATCATCCAATATCAAGAGAGATTTGAACTCTCCATCCTTGCCCCTTCCTTCCACCCAAGAATATATGAAAGATAATAAAACTTTACATTAAATCATCACCATCAACCAATCATCACATAGAATCTGATAATGCTTCCTGAGACTTCTTCAATTTCTGCAATTCTTCAATTCTTGGAGTACTCTGATCCTATAGATAATATTACTCAATGTATTCTCCTGAAACTCCAATTTTCACTCATGAATCCTCCCCAAAAGAGGTTATAGAAATAATGGTAGACTTTATTCAATTTTGGTCTTTTTGAGAGCCCAACTTGTACATAACATGCCCTGTGCTCAATATTGCCATCAATTCTGAAACTCACACACAAGAAACTAAAGTCCATGCTATTTCCAATGGAAGTGGTCTCCCTTAATTTGGATTCTTTTCCAATGGAAGTGGTCTCACTTAATTTGGATTCTATATGAAAAAGTTATGACTGTTTTACCCGGAACTCCTGTTTATTGACTAGCTTCAGGACTGGTCACAAACCCTATCTTCCATAGAGCGTATCTTCATAATTATAGAGAATTAAGAGCTTAAATTTTTACCAGAGGTACCTTGATATGTCTTCTCAATACCATAGTGATTTCACCATCTGAATCATTCTAGAAAAAAAGTTATAGCAAAAATGGTAAGATGACCTGAAAATAACATACCTTAGAACACATCACCAAAATACTTCATCCTCCCTTGAAATCTGGCCTTCTTTTACTTCTTATTTCCTATAAAATTCAACTTGTATCAAATGAATGTATAATTATGTTTATTTATACCATTTATTTCACTTCCTTTTAACATTAGGGCCGACCTGACACTTTCTTATTTTTTAATTCTTTTCATTAATTATCTTCAGGGCCTACATGTACTTCCTTCTTCAATTCACTTTGTCATCTTCAAAAAATCATTTCTCCTCAACCATGAGGATCCACGTGACGTGCCACATACCACTGGAAACAACATGATGTATACTATCCATCCATGGGTGTTGTATCTGCATGTGCATTTTTCTTCATGTCCAAATACCTTCATCAATCTTACGGTCCAAAACCCATGACTAGGGTTGACATCAATGACAACAACCAATCTTCCAACAAGAACCTAGTCAGGTGCATTGGATAACAACAAATAATGTGTTTAGGTACTTGAGTGGTATGATGGAGTATGGACTTAGGTATGTTAGGGGTGATGGAGTACCGTTGCAAGGGTATATAGACTCATATTGGGAAGGAAGTGCACTGGACATGAAAAACACCTCATGGTGTTTCTTTGACTTGGGATCAACAATGATTTCATGGTTCAACAGAAAGAAGATGTCAGTGGCACTTTGTTCAGTAGAGGCAAAGTACATGGCAACGATTATAGCGAGTTGCGAAGCAATTTGGATTCGTTATTTGATTACATGGTTATTTGATCAAGAGTTGGAGCCTATGATGATATACTGCGATAATTAGAGTTGCATCAAACTCTCGAAGAATCAAGTATTCCATGAAAGGTCCAAACATATTGATATTAGGTATCACTTCATCCGAGACATGGTTTATAAGGGAGAAATCAAGCTCCAATACATCTCCATAGATGTGCTGGTTGCAAACATTTTCACCAAACCCTTAGTGAAGGGTAAGTTTGTCTTATTTAGAGATAAACTTGGAGTGGTGGAGAATACCTTCCTCGTGAAGATGGAGTGTTGAAGTTTGTAGCATCAAACACGTATCTCCACATTGGATTGTTATCATGTGGAGATCGTCATTAATACCTCTCAAAACTTTGGAAATTCACTTTAATAATTTAATTATTAAAGTGAATGCCATTTTATAATTAATGGAGGTTAATTTATTAAAATGCCTAAGTTTTTGGCATTAGTGATTTAAGTTAATTAAATTAATCTTAGCTATCAATATCAAGTGAGGGAGATTTAATCTCATCTATTGATCACTTTGGATATTAGAGTTAGGGCTCATCTCAAGATTATAAAATGAAACCAAGGGGGAGGAGGAAGCCCACATTGATTTGGAGTTAGGGACTCATTTGAGTGAATAAGGACTTTCACTTTGCACATTTCAGTGAGAGAGAGAATATTACAACTGAGAGAGACTCAAGAGGGCCATACCAACAAGGTAGAGGTCGAGTTCTTTTCTGGGGAGGCTGTTTAGTAGGCAAAGGAGGACCTAGAGGCCATGCAACGCGGGGGTAGAGAAATACATCCACTTGCAAGCTACCATACATCATATGTACCAACACCATATAGGTTGTACGGGTCTGTATAGGCCATAGTAGCAGTGGTACAATCAACATGACTGAAGATCATGCAGAGGGTTTACAACCGTGGTTTTTTCCAGGTTTTGTCTGCAATTGTATTTCTCTTAGTGGGCCATTTTCCCTTTTATGGGAACCCTGATTTTTATCATAATAAAATCATCTCGTTGCTGGTTTTCCCTTGGGGGTTTTTCTAGGGGTATTTACCCAAAAAATATTTGTGTACATGTGTTTTGGTTTCCTATTTTATTTTGCTACAATTTTCTGGTAAATAATCTCAGTGTGCTTTTATTTAGATTTGTATTTTATTTCTGCAAGGATTTACTAGGAATTAATTGTCATGATTGGGGTTCAAGGAAATTTAACATAAATGTTCCCATCTAAAACTCTATGCTCTTGTGTCCCCAATGCCCATTGGAAAAAAAGTGAAAACAACTAATAACTATGTATAAATATGGAATTAAACTTATCCCAAGGGGTTAACATCACTAATTGTTTCCAATGTTGTTGGAGTTTTGTCTAGTTTTGTGCTAGTAGGTGCGCAGTGCAAATGCACTAGTCTACGTCGATGAGTTTACTAGGGATATAATCCATGAATGTGGGGAATCATATTTTGGTTTTTCTACAAGGTTTTCCTCGAAAAAATTATGACATTTTAACCAAAGGTTTAATTCTTCTTTGCTGCTCGTGAATTCTCCTTTGTTGTTGCTTGTGATTTTCCTTTGTTGTTCTTGTGAGATCTCTTTTCACTGCATGAGAGGTTGATTGTTGATGTGGCATGGTGAGGGAGACCATGGTTGAGTGAGTTGTGATTTTTAAATATTTGTGTGGCTTGTGAGTTTGTGTGGGTGCAACAACATGAGCAACAACATGTGCATCGTGAGATATTTGATTTGTGGTTGTGAGTCTTCATTGTTGTGAATGTTGGGTGTTGTGAGTCAAGATCGTTAGGTGATGAGAACAAAAACATTGCTGCTATATGTTGTGGATTGTTGGATAGTGCACTGTTGGATATCTATTATTGTGGGTTTAGTGATAACTCAAACATTTTCCATACTTTGTTGTTGGATATTTTAGGTATAATAAATACTTATTCCTTGCTACTACTGGACAATGAATTCCTCAAGAATTTTCTGTTACCTCATTGTTGGTTGTGACTTTGCTGCTGAGATAAAATACTTAGAATAGAGAACTGTTAGACTCGTGCTCTTGCTATTGTGTGTTGGAGATTGAGTTTGGGTGTGCATTTTCCATTTGGAGGAGATAAAATCGGTGTTGGAGGTAGGGAAATTTAATATACCTAATGATTACTTATTCCTAGTTGCTACTAGACAATGAATTCCTCAAGCAATTTCTATTACCTTAATGTTGGTTACTTTGTTGTTGGGAGGAAATACTCAGAATAGAGCACTGCTAGACCTGTTCTCTTACTGTTGTGTACTATAGATGGAGTTTGGGTGTGATTTTTCCATTTGGAGGAAGCTAAAATCATTGTTGGAGGCAGGGAAATTTAAAATACCTTCATTTGTTGTTATATTTCATATTTGAAATTCCAAATTTTAGTGTTCATCGTTTAATTATCAATGATCATGGTTTCCAAATTTTATTAAATTATTAATGATTAATTCGTAATTGATTATTTAGTGATGTGTTAAGACTCAAGAGTGAAGACCCTAGGGCCTACAAGCATGGAAAATGTTGTATTCAATGACACTATCTACAAACCTTTGTTGTAGGTTGCCTTCTAAAGAATAAAACTAAACAAATCCAAAATCAATACCCAAAATGAGTCACTTTGGCAACAACATCATTGACATTGACAATCACTATCTTCTAAAGAATAAAACTAAACAAATCCAACATTGATACCAAAAATGCGTTACTTTGGCAACGACATCAACGACATTGACAATGACTATGATATTGAGGAAGAAAACAATGAAAATGTGGGGAAAATGAAGGAAACAAACACAAGAGAAAGTATGGAAATGAATGAGCATGGCATTGGATTAGGTTCTGTAGCCAATTTTGGCCCACTAAAGGTATTGGAGCAATATGAAAAGGGGTCATTCAATTATAACAAACCATTTATGCTATATGCAACCAAACAAGCCAAAAGTAGGCAAAGACCAATGGTGGCTCATGTGATTGGACATGTTGTATTTGTGGCTATCCTTGGGTTCGTAGTGATAGCAGGTTTGGGAAACATCTTTTGGGCATTCTAGGTAAAGGAGCTATTATATGCCTAACGTTGACAATGGTTCAAACTTTTGAATTTTTGAGTTTGCAAATGGTAGCATATGCAAAATGGGGTTTTTCTAGTAGAAATGTCATATTCCAACTCAAATATAATGTGGGAACAAGTTCTTGAAAGAATGATGTCAACGCTAATATATCCACACTTATGCCTCCACTATAATTTGTTGGGTTTGCGACAATAAAAAAGAAGAGTAATACATATTGTTCTTGTGCAATAGGTGCCACACCGAGATGTTGCATAATATTTAACAATGAGATGACGCAGAGGATGCCGTTGAAAAATTTGTTTTTGCTAATGGAACTCCCTTCCATGTTACCCGTCTCCCTATTATAAAGAATTGATTTGATCAATTGCAGTTGTAAGAACCTTATATGTACCCGATGGTGAACATAAGCTAAAAACAATAATTTTAGAAAGTAAGTGTCAACTATTAACGTGTAGGATCTGTTGAGATAGACACAAGTGAGGGAGGTGTCCTCTATTGTTATGGTCCACTGGATAAATGTTACCAAGCACCCTCTCATGAACATTGTAGTTAGATCTATCACATGTCCATTCTCTCTTAGAGCCATTTATTGTTTTGGAAAGTGCAAGAATGCAACTTTCTAATTTGAGCTTCTTCGAGATGCAACAGAGGATGTTGGGGATAACAATGTGGTGTAGGTTGTGATAGATGAAACGACAATTTGTAGATCCACCAGGTTACTAATTTATAGTGGATATAGGCATATTCTGAGATTGATTGTATTGTGAATGCACTCAACATTTCATTAAAGGACATTGACAAAATTCAGTGGGTATTATACTTGGTGATAGTGGCTAGAGATGTGAAAATGTTTATTTTCAACCACCACACCTCCTTATACATGCACATGGCTCTCACAAGGAAGGAATTCCTCAATCCGAATGATACTATATATGTTATCTATTTTCTCTTACTGGAGAGGATGTTGGAGGTGCAACATCCATTGCATTGATTCATTGTAAGCTCAGATTGGACTAAGTGGTCAGAATATAAGGGAAAATTGGGGGAAAAGGTTAGGCTTCGAGCATTGGACAATGGTTGGTGGGTAGATTATAGTTATTTGGGGTCATTACTAACCTCTATTGTGGATTTCATACAATACATTGATTCAGATGCTCCTAGTTCGAGAGAAATATATGAATCTTTTGATGGCATGTTGGGTCATGTAAGGGTGGTCATTCACTAGGGGGAGCCCTCACTAGAGTTATATACAAGTACCCATCATCCAATGTAGATGAGATTGCATGAACACACCTTTGCACATGGTAGCTTATGCACTTAACCCAAAATGTATGTGGAAATGCCCAAGAGAGTTTTTGACATTGATGGTCTTGAGGTAAAGAATGGTTTTCGAGATGAAATTACAAAGATATACAATGAGGAGGATGGGGAAAAATTTGGAGAGAGTTTGTTCAGTGTTTAGGTCTTGGTGGCCCATGTAAAAAATCTTGATGCTCGTGTAAATTGTATAACTGTAGGTCAAGTTGATCAATTGGTTGGTGGAGGATGCATGGAGATGGAGCTACAAAACTCAAATATTTTGAGCACCATTCACTTGTTTTTTCACATGTCTCAATAGAGAGAAATTTCTCTACATATGGATTCATTCACTATATCAAGGTGAAAAAACTTACCTATAGAGGAGTGAAGAAGCTAGTAGCTGTGCATAGTGCCCTATGTGTTGAGCATAGGAAGACACATGAGTATTTAAAGGAAACTACAAGATTATATGTTGATTTGGAGGATGCTGCATAGGTATATGAGGAGGGAATTCATGGGGCACAAATTGGGTTGGTTGGTGTGCCATTGAGCATGAAAAAGAATGCAAATGATTCCAATATAGATACTGACATTCCCATGCAATCCTGATTCCTTTTTCATTGGATGTAGACGATAGTGGAGAATTGCCTTGCACAAAGATGCTCATTTTTCATTTGATATGTTCTTTCTACTTTTAATTTGTTTTTTATTTGATATACGTGACTCTTTAAGTACTTTAAAATTTTGATGTATCAGATTGGGAATTGAGAATATAGATCTTAAGATTTAGATCTATATCTTTTGGTTTTTAATTTTTCTAAATATAATGAGAAATACAATGGTGATAGTGTATAGAGGATTTGTGAATCATGATTTATGATTTATTAATTAGTATGCAATAATTTATGATTTCATATCTTTTAAATTTAATTTTAATTTTTTAGTATTTAAGACGAGGTCTCTTATGTTGGAGATCCCATTGCCCCTTATGAGGTTTTCTAGAATTGGGGGTTGCTTCCACACATCCCTCTAATTTGTTCCCCGCTCCCACATGTCTTTGCTCCCATGTCCTTGAGTCTATAGATTATTTGTGAATCATAATTTATGATTTGTTAATTACTATGTTAAATCACTATGCATAAGAATAGGAAATTTCAATGCTTTATGTTTCAATTTTCATATATTAAATTTTTTAATTTGATATTTTTGGTGGAGTCACCTAAGTCGAATATCTCGATGTCCCCTATGATGTTCTCTAGAATTTGGGAGGTTCTTCCACACATATCTTGGCCGTGTTTCCCAACTCTTGCATCCTCAGGGCCTAGAAACTTGGAACATTGGATATTTGTTTATCAATAAACACTTTGATCCAATATATTGTTGAGCCACAAAAGATTCACTAGGTCACTATAAAGCATGTGCTTCTAATCTTGAAGGGCATGACACATTATGGTTCGAGGTATGTTGGTGATGATGAGTTGATGCTACATGATTTTGTGAATTTTGATTGCATTGATGATATAGGTGGCACAAAGAGTACTTTGGGGTTATGTGTTGGTTTGGGTTTAGGTATTATATCTTGGTTCAATGGGTAGCAAGGAACAATGACACTTAGTTTGGTAGATCAAATGAACATTGCAAATTTCATACCTATATTTGGATACACTCCAAGACAAATTAGTCGCAATAAAAGACACAAGCAACCCAAATATTATTAGATCCTGTATGACATACATTCCTCATATATTTTCACACACATATCCTTACTTTCCAAAAAACTAATTAAAAAGTGTGTCAATCATAAATTTAAACTAATATGACCTAAAAATATAAATCATTCCTAGTGTTGAAAGCAAAAATCTTACATAGTTTTATCATTTCCAACACATTTTCTGTGAGCAATTATTCGTTGTAAATATTTATTAGCTAACCAACAATCCTAAATTCCACTAACATATTAACCCACTAACCCTTAATTTTCAAAGAGGGATGGAATGGGGGTATTGTAGATATTCAAGAATCGAGCAATGAATGCAATTATGAAATTTTACCTCATTTACTTGGGGTTTCTCAAATCTTTGTGAACTTTTAACCTTAGGGATAATCTTAAATATTAAATTATAGCAGTAATATTTCACTTTGCTTCAACCCAATTTCATTCAATGGCGCAAGAGAGTAAATACCATATTAGTGGACTGCAAAAACACAATTCTATATCCCTTTGGGCACATTTTTCAAGGCATATAATAGATTTGGAATGTCTAATTACAACAACAAATCTACTCCTTTATTTCCCAAATATGTGTTAAATCATTTAGTCAATTCAGTGATATGTTATGTCAAATCAACATGAACAACAAGGGTTGAAATATACCCAATAGAGAATATATGCTAAAAATCAAATAGAGAAGTAAACAATATTTTGATTAGTCGATAACTTCATATATATAAGATGAATTACAAGTACACACCGTAATGTAATCACAAAGTTGGTACAAGTCATTCTTTCCAAACCCTAGTTAGGGAAACCATAATAAAACCCTAGCCATTAAATTTTCTTAGCTAGGAATGATTCCCAACCAAATCTAGTCACTTCACCAACTATTATCTACATGTTAGCATCAACACTTGCAAGTCCTCTTTGGAACATACAAGAAGCTAGTATGCCACATTTTATTCACACTAGCATTGTTGTCTTTCCTAGGGTTTACAAACCTCAACCATATTGCATCATACAATTACATCTACATTTCCATATTAGGATTTGAGTTCTCAAACTCTATGCCTTCAACTCTTGCACCAACACAAACACCAAGACTTCCATGGAACATTAAAGATACAAAACCGTCTTTTTCCAAGCAAAGCATCACACTAAACTTATGACTCAACAATCTAGTATTGATGATTTTTCCCTAGCCTTGCATCCTCTAAGAACAATGATCCAAAATCATGTAAGTTCTTAGCTCCACTCTTCATGTCTTATAGTAGGGTAGAAACCCTAGTGCTACAACAAGATCCATAATAACCATCATCATCTTCAACATCTTGTTCTTTTTAGGGTTTACATGCATAACACAAACCCATCACAAGAGAAAACCCTATCATCAGATAAGCACAACCCTCTCCATGAACATCCAAGATCTCTCTCTCTCTCTCTCACTCTCTCTCTTCTCTTAGGGTTTCCATATTAACCCTAGTGTCTAATTCATAAGGTTTCCTCATGAACCCTAGTGTCTTACTCCCTACACGACTTATCTTCTAGGGTTTCCTCATGAACCCTAATGTCTTGCTGCCTATAAGATGTCTCTAAGACAAACACAAAGGTACATTGATGATAATGAATACAAGAGAGATTTCCTCCCATTATATAAAGTGTAGATGAGGAAGGATAACAAAAAACAAGGACATATGTCCATGCAAATAATTAACAAAGAAACCCCATGTGGAGTGCTCTACAATACAAGAAAGTACATGTGTCAAACTGTTAAAATTTTGGTATGCTTGTTTAACCATAGTCAATGTCACATCATTTTCACCCAAACATAGGCATTCACATATGCCACCCCTGAGCACACTAACCTTTACTTAGAATAATTCCGTCAAGTCTACTTCAGAACCAACATATAAACCCTAGCCACAACTGCTATAGCAACAACACAATAACCATACAAGAAGAACGTACCTTTTCTCCAAGAGAAGTGCATAAGAAAAATACTCACGACTACTACACTACTCTTCCATAATTGTGCCCCTTCCAACAGTAGCTGCTGCTCCTAGACTTGCGCACCTCTATCTGCAACTGTAGTCTTCTAGACTTGCGCACTTGCTAAGTGAGTGTGTACAATGAACTAGGAAACTGCCTATTTATACTAAACTGTCCAATTAATTGGGGCTGACTTTTCCTTTTGGATGTGTCTATTACTTTAATATTATTTCTCTTGAGGCTTACTTTTCTCCTAGGGTTTCCTAACATATGTTTAATGGTTCACTTGCTTCCGAAATATTCTATTCTAAGTCAAAATTTACATATGGAGGTTAATACCTCTCGAAGATACCAAAACATCAACACTCCCTCTTATCTAGGGAGGTATTAACTAAGATGTTCCTCATTTAGTGGTCTTAAACACATCCATCCATCTCACATAGCATGGGAAAGACTCACATGGTCTTGCAGACTAGTCTACATGTAGCATCACCATAGCCACACATGCTATTTCATGATCAAACAAATCATGTCTCAAGTAGCATGGCTACACGACCATCTCATGATCAAACAAATCATGTAACAAGTAGCATATCCACACATGCTATCTCATGATCAAACAAGTCATGTAACAAGTATCACCATCATAGCCRCACATGCTCTAGAATATGCAATTGAGCTAGTTTACACAGAACTACACTACTACCCAATCAAAGCGGAGTTTGGGCAACTGCAACTTGCCAGCTCATACAAAATCTGACATCTAGTTCATAAAGAACTAGTAACTCGTTAGTTCACACAAAATCTTCATCAAAATGGGGGGTGGTTGATGTTGTATTAGAGATCCAATGGTTACAATCATTGGGAACAATGGACCTTAATTTTCAATATATTTTCCTCATAAGGAAAATAAATTGAACTTAGAGGTATCCAAGGGAAACCTTCTAAAGTGATAAGTTGTAATAGCATGGCGAAATTACTCAAAAAGGGACACCAGGGTGTAATTTCAAAATTGTGCTCACTTGATGTTCAAACATCTATATCCTCTACTCCATTAGACATCCAAATAGTTATAAAAAATCATTCCAATGTATTTGGTGAAATTCCTAAGGGTCTTCCACCTGCTCGAGATCATGACCATGCATTCATTTGCAACTAGGAAGTGTACCATCTAACATTAGGCCTTACATTTATCCATATGCACAAAAGAGTGAGATTAAGTGCATGATCCAGGAAATGTTAGAGGTTGACATCATTCAAACTAGCCAAAGTTATTTCTTTTCACCAGTGGTGATGGATACAAAAAATGATGGTTCATGGTGTATGTGTCCAAATTATAGAAAACTCAACAAAATTACCATCAAAGATAAGTTTCTTATTCTATTATTTATGAGTTATTAGATGAATTGCATGGAGATAAATTATTTACTAAGGTGAATCTTTGTTTGGGATATCACGAAATCAAAATGAGGTAGGAAAACATTCCTAAAACAACTTTTATAACACATGAAGGTCATTATGAGTTTTTGGTTATTCCATATGGACTTACTAATGCACCTTCAACATTTCAAAGCTTGATGAATTCTATTTTCAATCCCTTCCTTAGAAAATTTGTGTTAGTGTTAATTGATGACATACTAATCTACAAAAAATCTTGGGAAGAGCATGTACAACATATTGACAGAGTATTACAACTATTGGAAGAATTTATTTTTTATGCAAAGCCTTCCAAGTGTGCCTTTGAGGTTCAAGAAGTGGAATATTTGGGTCATATTGTATCTCATGAAGGTTTAAAAGTGGGCCCTAACAAAATTAAAGCTACGAGGGAATGGTCGATTCCAAAAACCTTGAAGAAACTTAGAGGATTATTAGGGTTGATAGGCTATTATCACAAGTTTGTGAAGAATTGTGGTCAAATAACAACATCTCTAACAAAATTATTAAATAAAGAAGCATTTTCTTGGACTGAAGAAGCAACCAAATATTTTGAAAAACTTAAGGAGGCTGTGTACAACTCTTTTCCTGGCCACACTAAACTTTACATTTTTTATTTATTGTGGAGTGTGATTCCTTAGGCCATGGAATTGGTGCAATTTTAATGCAATAAGGAAGGCTTATTACCTTAGAAAGAATACAACTTAAAGGAAAATAAATAGTCAAACCCATTTATGAAAAATAAACATTGGCCATACTACATGCAATTAAGAAATGACACCTTTACATAATAGGAAGACATTTCAAAGTAAAACCAGATCATGATAGTTTGAAGTGCTTATTGGAGAAACAATTATCTTCAGAAGAGAAACACAAATGGGTTACAAAGATGCTAGGTTATGTCTTTGAAATTGTCTACAAAAAAGGAAAACATAATGTTGTGGCAGATTCCCTTTCAAGGAAGAAGAAACCAAAGGTTCACTAATTTTTATTTCGCAATATGATTTGAAAGATGAAAGGATAGAATGGAAGCAAGATAAATAGGTATGCAAGATCATTCAACAACTACAAGAGGACCCCAGTTCATTAGATAATTTTGTATGGAAGAATGATTTTCTATGGTATCATGATCACCCATATTTATTTAAGAATTCCCAAATAAAATAGAAGGTCCTTCTGGAATTTCACACTGTTGATGCCCAAAAGCGCAACATGGAATCCCTGCATGTAAATGGGTTGCAATGCCTTATTACTTATATATATTTAACAATATGCTAAATAGGTGGGACCCCCTTATGTAAATAATGATGAAATATGTTTCTCTGATTTGCGCTCATGACTACCTTGCAAAAATGATTCTACCGTTTGAGAATAAACACATAATTCAAGTTGGTTTCCATGTGCAATGGATGGATGATGAGTGTGCTAGCAATTTGATTTGAAAAAGAAAAAGAGGCGTAAAATGTTTGTTTTAATAAGCATCTTGGTTTATTCTCGCTACACACATATTTGGGCATATTGTTATGGTGTATTTCATTATGGTATACTTGTGTATGTTATGAAAAATTGATATGTTTTGTGCAATTATAATTCTTCACTAGCAAGGAATGTGGGACATGTTGTTTTGGTGCTAAATAATGGTTACTGGAGGTCGATTCGATTTGGAAAATGGAAATGATATGTTTGGTGGAAAATTAGATACACATGTCTAACTATGCGTTTTATGGAAATATTTTGGAAGTTTTGGGTGCACTCCATACTTGGGTGGTTGATGGAAATTAATGTGAAAAGAGGGGAAGTGACGTGCATTTACTGCACGTCGTTCTTACCCCACCTAAAAGTCTACACCTTCATTTTTCTTGCACTTGTTTTGGTTACTCTTGTTAGTGTTTCCTCCATTTTTCTCGGGCTTTGGGAGAATAGTGGTGCTCTTAGCTTTCTGGCATTTTCCTCACAGGTATGTTGGCTCTTATCCCTCCATTCATGAACTGTAACTTTGCTCCGAATAAAATCATTGTGTTGGCTCTTAGAGTTTGCATGCATAGTGTGTTTTCTTTCTAAATATTACAGTGGGTGTATGTGGGAATTATATTTGTGCAAATTACATTGGGTTTCTTCCTGTTGGCATTAGTTTATGGTGAGTACAATCAACTTCACCTATTTCTTGTGATTGAGTTTTGAAGGGTTTTCTCGGTGACTAAAAGGAACAGTCAGTTTTTTTGAGATTACTGTGTAACCCCATACCCTTTACCCAGTCCTTGGAAGACTTGCARCGCTTTCGAATTATCATTCCACTATTTGTGAATATATGTGAGACCTATGTATTTTCCTTGCAACCACCTTGGGAGGACTGTGGAAAGTTTCGTTGTGGAAAGAAATGGTTTTGTTTTCCTTTGCAAGTCCCTTATTAATATTTCWCCCTTATGTCTTCCTAGACCCCGCTTTTCTATTCAACATATGGATTGTTAGTAAACTAGAACTTGGGTTTTGTTACTTGTTATGGTGTTGACCTRAAAATGGAAAAGATTGGTTATATCTGTGAATTCTTGGGTCATTTGTTATTTATCTATGAGGATAATGTCGATTTTGAAGTTATATGGTTTCTAAAAAAAAACGTTGACAACAGCTTCGCAATGGGGTTTCCAACCGAGTCAGTTTATGCAACAATTATTGGGTTTGTGATGTAAGTTTTATATGACAAAGGGTCGATGGCTTAATGGTTGTTTTCTTAGCCTCCCACGATGGCTTGAGGAAATCTGGTTATAATTATTTTCAATTGACTTTCTAAACAATCTCATATAAAACATTCTGCTAGTTTAAATGGATATCTATGGAAAAAGGAAAAGGGGAAAATGGAAATGGTAAAGTGTGACAGTATTGGAATTTTCCTTGGGTTTTATATTGAGCACTATAAAAATTATCGTGTCTTGGATTTGGATTTGAATTATTTACATAGAAGAGTTTTTGGAAAATAATGACAATATCGATTTTAAAAGTCAATAAATGTTATTCACTTAATAGAACAATAATCGTCTCATTCCCGTTCATTATCTCAATTTCCTCTCATTACAAATCCCTTCCCAAATACATTTAATTTATCCCTTGTTCTATTATTATGAATTTCATTTAAAAAAACAAAAAAAAAGAAAAAAAAGAGAAAAGATTAAAAGGAAAAGGAAGATGACTGGTGTTGGAAGTTTGGATATGGAGACATTGTTTTATAAGGAAGTTTCCTCTTATTTTTTTTGAACAATATCCATTGGTTGGTTCCTGTTCATGCTACCACTTTTCGCTCATTAAAAATCCCCCATCTTCGCAATAGCCCTATCACTACCTATTAAAATGGAAATTGATTATTGAATTTAAAAGTATGATGGATGGATGGATTGCATGTGCTTATGTTGTGAATGGTAGAGCCAACCTTTTGATTTTATTTAGGTAGAGTATTGAAGCATGGATTGTTAAGATTTTTTCATAACCATGATTGGAATATTGGTTCAGGATGATTTTATTTAGGAGAGGTGAAAATAGAGGCAAAGGAAATATTTGGCAAAGAGGCCATAAAAGACCACGATTTTCGATACATTTTGACGTTGATCCGCAAGAGCTAAATCAACTTTTCCAAGATAGTTTTTTTAATCTAGTTGGCCAAGGAATTATGCAACCTATACCTGAGAGGTCTCCTTTCCAACCATGACAAAATTTCTCTGGTATCCATGTCCCCCCTCATGTGTCTATACAACCAGAACCACCTTCCAATGATGGATGGAAATAAATTGTTCATCATCCTGTAGCTCATCACCATGGTTGGCCTACTGGGTCGTTGCCATTACCCCCCCTCCACCGCCAATCAACCCAAATTCCCAATTTGATCATGCTGCCTCGCGAATACAGTCCTCTCATGCAAGCAAAAGGTTAAAAACTGATGTTCCCAAGCTAAATCTAGATAAGGGAAAAGGAGTGGCCAATCCTTCCAAGTCCTCCAAATATTCCTCTGAATCTGTGTCTTCCCATCTTCACCTCAAATATAGTTGCTCCCATGTCGTCAATGAGATCCGCTCACAAGGTCCTAATCAGCTGAAGACTATTGCACAGGAAAAGTCATAAATGGGATCAAAAGAAGACAATGGTGAAAATAGGCAAAATGATTCACACAACAAATATGGTTTTTAGTGATTTTTAATGATTTTCTTTTGAAGACAAATCTTATTGGTGTGATAAAAAATGTTTCGGAAAACAAGGACACATTTAGACAGGATGTTTTGGGACAACATGAGTATGACTCTATTTTTGGCTATATTCATGTTTTATTTTGATCTTAAAATATTTTGACTATTTATGAGGATGGGAGTTACAAGGCGAATACTTGAGTTAATTTTTTGGGGTATTATGTTTCATGTTTTGACGATCATTTAAAAAATGAAAATGGATTGACAAGGGGTCCCACCTATTTAGTTATTATTTAAATAGACCCTTATTTATGTATTATTATTTATTTGTCTCAACAAATTAGCTAAGCTAATTAAGCTTAAAAAAAGGAAGCTAGTTGAACTACCATAATGTATTGGCAAAGAATAAAATCTCAATCAAATGAAGAGACAAAGGAGTAAGAGAGAATATAAGGAGAACTTCTGCTATAAGGTTTGCTCTGTACCTGTGAGATACTTCCATTCTTCATTCATTATGAGTTTACTAGAAGGCTTAACCATCTTGATGACAACATGGTATTATTGAAGGTAGCAAGATTAAAAAATGAATCATATTTTCCAGCAGCTTGTGTTTAAAGGTGTATGATTTATATTTGGCAGTCTGTCTATTCTTGTTTTTTTATATATTAAATTTCATGACTGATAAAGAATATTTTGGAAAGTCAAGTGACAACCTTTTGTGACAAGTTGATCTAGATATTTATCTTCAATTTTATTTTGTTGCCAGAGTATTTTTGTATGGTGCCCATTGGAGGCTTCTAAATTCGACTTTGGTCCCTACCCTCACAAGGGTTTCTAAAGAGAATTCAACTTTGTATCTTAGAATGAAATCAATATAAAAATTAGATTTCTGATTTCAGTCTCACATTTGTATCTTGATGATGTGGTTTAGATTTTTCTTTTATCCATGTCTCTTATCGATGTACACACTTATGTAATTTCTTTCTTATTTTTATTTATTTTGCAAAGTTACATATAATATATAAAACCAGCCTTGGTCCCTCGTACTTAATACCTGTGGATTAAGTGATTTTTATTTTATTTTTTTATTTTAAGGCTATAAACCTTGGGTAACATTCCAAACTATCTTTCCTTAGCCCAACAAGATCTGAAAATGCTTGAGTAAGGTTCCTCATACCTTTTCTTCAACATTTATTTGGTGACCATACTGGGGAGATCTTTCCATATCTCTCTGGTTGATTGTATCACGATTGTATTCTATTTTTCTGTTTTGTTCAATTACTCTTTGACTGATTTTTTCCATGACAATACTCGTTGTGAGACAACCAAATATTGGAGACGGTATTGACGACCAAACCAACATTGCTTTGAACTTTTTTAATACTATCTTAACAACTGCTAGTACTAGTGCTGAACTTCACAACTCTTGGGAATTAATTACCAGGGACATAAACATATGTGAAAACTGGGAAGCCAGGCAAAGGAATCCCATAAATTGATAGTAACCTCCCTTTTCCTACCTCGTTGATCTTTTATTTCATGTCCTTTAATCCTAACATTTCTTGAAGGAGAAGAGGGTTGTCCCATGAAACTACCCCTATTTCTAAAATAGGAAGGAGGAAAATTGTCTCATCAACACAACAAGACACTTTTAGGAAAACCTTATATGATTCTTCTAGTTCATCTCCATTGTCCATACCTATCACTTTCAACATGACATATGCGGGTAGTGGCAGTAGCACCAGAGGTTCCTCCTCCTCGCAAACTTCTGCTTCATTAGTGATTGGTAGTATCTACAATCATCAACTCCCTATTCAATCCACTACCAATACTGCTAAGGTCATAAAGAAATATGGACTTTTCCAATTTGAGGAAGATGATACAACCACCCCATGGCACGCATTTTCTCCCTTAAATCTCGCACCAGCCACCCACCCATTACCAAAATTCAAGGATCATTTACCTAGGTTCTAGGGAAACAATACCGTTACTATAAATTAACACCTGGTAGTATTTTCTAATGCTTGTCATAACATAGGGGATAACGATAACAACACTTGCATGCGTTTATTTGTCAATTCTCTCGAAGGGAAAAATGCAACACAAATTTTTGACCTCTCTCCGAAAATCCTTTCAACTTGGGAAGAATTGGTTTATTGGTTCAAGTCCACTTATGGACAACCCAAGAGTCCAAATGAGCAGTTAAGGGAATACAACAATATTTCTTATAAGGATGGTGAAACCATTAAATATTTTAACCTTTGTTTCACCAAACTATATAATCAAA
>SNQJ01S0062480.1:72238-87261 GCA_010110895.2 Picea sitchensis
AGATACTTGGATATGTTTTCTCATTTCCATAGAAATTTCACGGTTTGAATCATTATAGAAAAAAATTTATAGCGAAAATGGTGAGATGACCTGTAAATAACATACCTTAGAAAACACCATCAAAATAATTTATCCTTCCTTGCATTTCGGAATTCTTTTCTTCACCTTCCCTAAGAATTTCGGCTTAGATATCCTTGGTTACCTCAGACACCTATAGATATTCAATATTCTCAAGTGTGATTAAAATTAGAGAGCCTTGCCTCTTATTAGTCCCTGCTGTAGGCGTAGACGGACTATAGCGATCGATAAATCGTTGACCTGGTATTAGATTGTGCATTGACCAGAAATATTTCCATATTGTCTATTGTTGGAACAAGGGAAGTGAAGACATCGATTTTAATATAATAAAAAGTATCATGTTTGTCACGATCTGATTGGACAAAGGATTGGAGGTCTTATTGCAACCTTTCCAAAGTATTTGGTAGTATATGGTCTTTTTGAATTATATATTTTATTATGTATTGGTCGACAGTGGATTAATGCTAGCATTAGTTTGAATGTCTCCCTTAGCATTTTCTTCTGGGTAGAATACATTCTCTACCATATTACTATGTCTAATTTTTTCTTTATTGTTGCGTGCTTCGAGAGAACAAGTTTTCCATGCTGCAAATTTTCTTAAATGCTTGCACATGCCTATGCCCTTCGACAGTCCTGATAGTATTAATTGTTTACCTAATAGATTTGGTAGTGTTAAATGATTATTGTACATATGGGTTGCAATATACTTTCATTCATGGTCGACATCACTACTCAAGTGTTCGATCCTTGTTCAATGCTTCACTCCATGGTTCTGGTTCTTGTTTGATTCAACTTTGCAAAGTTGAAGTCCTGCAATTTCAATTCAAGCTCTTTGTGGTTGTTCACTGGTTTGTTTCTTTTCAACTTTGCAAGCTGTTGGACCTGTTGTTGCGGTTTGCAGTTTTTGGGGCTGAGCTCTTGTCGTCCTTTGTTGACGGGTAAGTTTCCCTGTTGTTGTTGTTTTTCAATGGTGGTAGCCCCACCATCTTTGTCCGTGCTCTTAGTTTATGTTCCTAGAAATCATGCATCTTTCAATGCAGAGGGATTTACGAAAAGTAGTGGGGAGCCATCAGAAGAGGGAACCATCGGGCGAGGTCTGTACGCAGGGTATGCTTTCATTCTGTGGGTGGGAACACTGAGTCTACCTGTTCTATTTCTGCTGAGTAAAGTTATTGTTTTATTTATTTCTCTGTTTTATTCTCATCTTCTATGGGGACTAGGGGGGATTGAAGTTAAGAAGAAGAAGGTTCAAAGATACATACGGGAATTGGTGCCCTGCTTTGTTTTTTTCTTTCTATTTTTCTACCTTTTATTTTTTCTCCTGCTTTTCTCTGTTTTCATAGAAAGTGAAACTATGTAGAAAATAGCTTCAAAGTGACAGTTGAAGAGATGAACAAGGTAATAGATGTTGAGTCGTATGAAATAGCTTCACAATCCATTGTACATGACAACTTTGACATGGTTTTGCATATCAATGTGCTTTTTAGATTGGATGCATTCTCGTATACTGTTGAGGATTTCTTTTTTGATACATTCCAGGTTCTATTGCATTTCAGCTATTCGTCGAGCGAGCTGGGAAATGGATTGATAGATTATTTCTTGACCTGTTTTAAAAATGGCGATGCCAAGGCTTTGCAGTCCTATGAATATGAACTGGAATCTAATTTTCTTCGACAGTTGCATGGAATACAAGATGTCACTACGTATTTTTCAAAAATGCGGTTGTCTGCATCTCCAGTTCTGCCTCCGCATGAGAGGGGACTTTGGGGAGATACATTTTGTATACGATCGCTGTCTAACTGGCTGAATATATTAGTTTCCATTTGATCATTGACAAGAAAAACAAGATATCTACTATTCAATAAAACTCCATCTGACAATCCATATTGCATCTTGTTCCATGATGCCAATGTCCTCAGTGGCCATTATGAACCACTGGTGTATAGAGAAATCCCATATGCAATATAGAAGGTCCTCGTATCTACTTGTCCGTTATTTGCAAAGACCTTCAATCACAATGCAAAGGGATTTTGAATGGCATAGATTGCCATGGTTTACAGTTGGCAACAAACGTTGTGTCTAGCTTTGGAGATAGTCTGTTCAATGCAATTTGCTGTTTGGTACCAACAGAATTTGATGTTCAGTCGCTGCGACTTTACACTGTACATTCCTTTTACAATGCAATTATAGGCGGCAACCAACAGGATTTTAGGTGCTTGCATCGACACATTTGCCCATATCTCGTAGAAAATATGTCAGCAGTTGGAAGTTGGCAGAAATACCTTGTGAACATGGCACTTCCATATGAAAAAGGGCATATGGAGGGTTGCAGATTCTGTTTGTAATGGCTGTCTGTCATATTCAGGGTTAATATCCAGGTGTGGTTGCCCTTGCCAGATGCCACTGTCCATTCCTGGGTTATTGATTCAAATTGCGATCGAACAATTGGCATCCTTTCGTTGAAAACAGATACAACACATATCCATTATGAACCTTTGCTTGCACATATCGGTAGTTCAGGGTTGACTGTCCATTCCACCCAAACGACATTGAATTTGCATACACGTGGAATGCTTTTTTGTGAAAATGAAAGTCCTCCCAGTTGCGATATGGGCAGACAGGTCTTGAACAAAAAACAAATGCGTAAAATTCATGACAGTTGTGATGAGGCCATAGACCACTTAGACAAAAAATGTAGAGTAAGTTATCACAATTTGAAAAAAATTATTCGTCAAATTTGCCCAACTTCTGATAAGGTCATAGAGGCCTTGAAAAAAAAATGTAAAGTAGTTTCTCAGAAACTGGGTGAAAGTGAAATTCATCCCAGTTGCCACCAGCTCATCCTGCCCTTGGGCAAGAAATGTAGACTAAGTTACCACAACTTGAAAAAGGTCATGCGCGAGAGAAAAAAATACATTGCTACACTTCCTTTTAGAGAGAAACTCACATATCACAATGTAAAGAAATTTGTTCATGCAGAACACAACATAAACACGTGCGATTGCATATCCCAGAATGGTGATGCAATTGTATGACTTCGTGATCTACAAGCAACACCATGCAGTAGTAGCAATGAAAACTAGGAAACAATTTCTACGAATACTTCCCTGCGAAAGAAAAATGCAAGACAAAACTACATGAAACAAATGAAAGACACTCCTTCCATTGCATGTGCAATTTGTGAACAATTGAATTTTTCAAAAAATAGTAAGGTTTTCACGCCTGATTTACAAGAAAAATACCTCCGCTTGACAACCCAGGATAAACCATTTTCCAGTGCGAAAGTTTGTCTTCCATGCAAACGATCGCTTGAAAATGGAAAACTGCCACAATTTGCAACCCCTGACCGAATAAGATGTAATGCAACACTAGAAGATGTAAGTGCACTTATGGAACTTGAGGAGAGACTTGTGTCTTTGTGAATTGCATTTTCCCAAATCAGACCTTGGGGCTATAAATGACCCCAGATGGGCTTAACATGATCAATTATTAATGTGCTTGTTCAGCTAGATGTTGTGCAAAAAGCGTTGCCACAATCTATTAACAATACAATTACAATCACTGTGGCTCTGAAAAGACGCTTGCGATACAAAAATTCCTATCAGACAGGCAAAGTGCATGTGCATGCTGTTATGAAAGCATTAAAGGAATTATGTTCCAGAGCCATGTACAAAGCAGAGAACATTTGTATAAATGCCAACTGGAACAATGTTCTCGCAGAAGAACATGGAAACTCTGCAGATACTCTTGAAAATCCTAGTGATTTTGATGCAAGTGATGAATCAGACATTGAAACAACTACTGAAACATTGGTGCATGGATTCACTGATTCACAGTGCATTCGTGACTTGCAAGACAAAATTGTCAAAATTGCACCTGCCGAGGGGCAACGTCCACTTGGAATATTCAAGGACAAATTCGTTGAGAAAATGAACTTTCCAACACTCTTCTATGGAGATCCACGTGGCACTGATATTACAGAATGATTCAGTTATCATAAAATAGTCCGATGGGAGCTGCTACATTCAAGCAGTTGCTTCTCCTGTCACATAACAAATTTGTTTTTCAAGACAATGCACATAATAATAGAGCAAGTTCTGTCCTACATGTGGGTACGAATAAGAAAAGGCCAATTACAAGGAAGAAAGTTGTTCAYGAAGGATGTGAAGTACAAAGTTAACCTAGAAAAAATTCTGAAATCTGATATTGGATACATAGATTTCAAAAACATCCACACCTCTCTTGACTATTTGCAACAAAACAAAAATCATATTTTTGCAATGATCCGACAATTAGGCTCGACAACATTTTTCGTCACATTTACAAGTGCAGAGCACTGCTGGGATCCATTGGTGGCTGCGGTATATGACCTGCATAAGAACAAGAAACGTAAAAAAGAAACTGATACACTAGAAAATAACAGCATTGACTACCTCATAAGAAAAGACCCGATGAAATATACTCACTACTATAGACAATATAAATGCTTTGAGACAATTGATATGCCATGATGAAACGTTTTTCAGAAAAATATCAGACTACTTTTTTGTCACTGAATTCCAGAATAGGGGAAATGAACATGACCACGCACTGTTGTGGATAGAGGATGCACCAGTGTAAGGAGCCGATAACAATTCAAAGATCAAACAATTTGTGGATAAATACATAACATGCAACACAAATCATTTGGATCCAGAACTTGCGAAAGTCCATAGATATTACCATACAAGAAGTTGTAGAAAACGAAAAAACTCACATTGCAGATACAACTTTCCCGTGCCGCCAATGAGAACTACAAGAATCATAGAGCCAGTTAGTGTAGAGGAAAATGTTGTTGTTGAGAAATCTAAATCCTTGTTTGCATTTATAGAAGAAGGGGGATTTGACGAAATGATGAGCTTTGATGCCTTCTTGACAAAGGTAAATCTTTCAGAAGATGAGTACATCCAAGCCATACAATGTGTGCTTAGGAAACCAACACTTTTCCTTAAATGAAAACTCTCCCATATTTGGAACAATGGTTTCTCCAAGGATATGCCAGTGATGTGGAAAGAAAATACAGATGCACAGTACGTGCTGAATGCATATGCTGCATCATCATACTGTACCTCGTATATGATGAAGATTGACAAATTTATGACAAGTGCATTCAGAAAAATATGCAAAGAACATGAAAGAAGTCATATTGATGCCATACAAATGATACACACACTTGGCAATACATTCCTTAATCTTCAACAAATGTCTGCTCAACAAGCAATTCACATTGCACTTTCCTTTCCCCTCACTTGTAGTTCAATAAAATGTGTCTTCATAAACACATCTCCACTTGAAAAATGCACATTTGTTCTTAAACCATTGGTTTTGCTGCAACAAGAGCCTGACAATTCATAGGACGTGGTATGTCACTCTATTATTGATTATTACATCCAGCGTCCATCTCCTATTAGGCATATCTGCTTAGCAAAATTTGTATCGCATTACAAAAAAAATGGTGCACCCATATCAAAAAGAAAAAAACCCTCTGTCATACGATTTGTCAAATACAACAAACATTGTGACTATGAAAACTATTGTAGAGAAAAACTGTTGCTGTACGTTCCGAAACATTGCTTTATGCAGGTTCCATTAAATTGAAAGCGAAGAGACATTAATGCATAACTTATGTACATGGGAGGTTACGTATGTTGCCTTTGAGACTATAATGAAAATCAATGAAGCTAGATTTACATACAATTTTAATCCAACATGGGGTAATCTAGAGGTTGCACTTAATGACCTCGAAAACCACAGTGATCCTTGATAAGCACATTAGAACCCAAAAACAACCCGGAAGCTGCTTCGATTCTGCCAGAGCTTACAAGGAGATTTACCGAATCCTCGGCCGGAAGTGAAAAGCGATATCAATCACGGGTTTTCAAGTTACAAATATCCTTTCCTAATGATGAAAATAATGATACCTAAAACAAGTCTTCTTTGATTTGTGAACCATAAACAATTGCTTAAAGGATGTTTAACAAAAGCGGCGAACGCCGAGCGGTCACATTGCGTGTTTCTATGCAGTGGGCGAGAGCAGGCAAGACATTCGAAAACAAAGCGTTGTTCCAGTAACCTCTGAATATATGATTGAAACAATTCCTGCAGTCAAGGCAAAGGGGCCTAATACTTGCATACGAGGAAACATTCCGCTGTGTTGGTGGAATATGATCCACTACGCATTTTATTCTTTAACAAGTCCGCAGTTTCTTCCAATTAGCGAAATGTTGGATATTATCTAAGATTTATGAGGGAATAAACTTTGTCTTTATAGATGAAGCATCGCCGTTGAAGTCCGGTTCTTGTAATTTCAATAATTCCAAATTCCACATGTGTTCGTAGTTTTCACCTCTATGGCTGGCTTCCTGAAATATAGCTAAATCCGCTCATCAGTCTGCGCATCAAAGACTCTTAAACCTTGCTTGGATGCGTCAGTGTACACCAAGAGTCTGCGTCCATGTCGGGGACCTTTAGTATCGGCATTGTCGTCAACAGCTCCTTCATCCTTCTAAATTATTCTGTGCATTTCTTAGTCCAAACAAATTTCTTTTTGTTCTTCTGCAATTCAGTGGTTGTATTTTCTATCTTTTAAAATCCCTCGACAAACCGTCGTTAGTTTCCTGCTAAACCCATAAAACTGTTCACTTCTGTGACATTCGTCGGATCAGACCATTCCATAATAGCCTCAACAGCAGGTGGATCCACGGCGATACCTTAACCGGAGATGACATGCCCTAGGTTGTGAATCCTGGATTGATAAAAAAAGAGCATTTGGTTGCTTCCATAATTTGTGCTCACCACGCCATAGTACCAGCGTATTTCGTCAGCCTCCTCCATAGTCTGAGATTAGATCAAATATCATCAATGAATAGCGGGCCGGGCATCCCAAAGCCTCACGAAGACACCTGTTCATCAAACTCGCATGATACACCCTTGAAGGCGTTTGTCAGTCCAAATGGTAAGATAGTAAACTCGTAATGTTCAAACTTCGTCTTAAAGGCGGTCTTAGGGATCATCATCACTCCTTGATCCGTAATTGGTGATACTATGATCGCCGAAATGCGATCTTGGAGAACAAGGTATACCTTCATTGATCGACGGTCGTCAATTCTTAATTAAGGGATCTTGGGTTAGCGTAGCGCTTGTTCAGCGATAGTCAATTACCAGCCTCAGTCGTCTTCGCTTCCGAAGGCGAAAATATTTAGGGGTTACCGCGGTGAACTGCGCTAGGGCGTATGGCCAGATCCGGCAACTCATTTTAGTTGAATTTTTGCTCTTACACAACTCGATTCGACGGCTCCATAAGGCGTTCTTGCTGGCAGTTCAGTTCCAGATTTCAATTCGATTGTAAAAATCCAACTCTCTTTCAGGTGACAATCCTGGTAACTCTTCTAGAAATACGTCCGCAAAATCTTTTACCACCGGAAGGTGTTCTAGAATTTCTGCTACTCCCTTTTCATTGGCGCAAGGATCGCGCCAGAAGCACCCCACCCCAGCATACTCTTAGGTAACTATAAAGGAAAGGCAGAACCTGAAGGAATGCTCACTGATTTAAGATCCTGCAATTACCGTTCATCATTGCTTCGTCGACCCGGGGCTTAACGGTTTCCGTCACAGGTTGAATATGGGCCTCTGCATTCAACCAATCCATGCGATCGACGTACATGAGATCCTAAGATATTTGGCGGTACAATTGACCTTCGTGACAAAGCTCTCACAGGTTAAAAAGGGCTAACCCGTAATACTTTCTCCGACCTTCGTTTTTGAAACCGAAGCCATCTCTACAAACTAAACTCATCCTGTTAGAGCGCCTTGACCTTAATCCTTTTTATTTGCACGGGAAGTAAAATATGGTGCACAGGTCTATCAAAATACTAAGAAGAAGTGCGGTAGTGATAATTACTGTCATCTGAAACCTGATCGGCCCGGGTATACTTGCACAGTGTTATTCATTGCATGAATCGATGGGCATGCCCGCTCTAATAATGAATTCAGTGATCGGGCATGCACTGATTATCTCTACGGGACAAATCGGCTGAAACAGTGTAATCCCCACCGTCCAGCACCCTCTTAAGCCCGTCACATTTGCAGTAGAGGATGGCGCCCACCGGCACAGAAACCCTGATACGTTACCGAGCGAGGGTCTATTCTTCTTCTTCGCGGAAGCCTTCTTCTTCGCTGCGTCAGTCGATGCGAGTCTTCCCTCTGGCGAAATTGGTGTTCGTCGTGGGGTAGTAAAAGAGGATCCCCTCACGGAAACCCGCGATACCCGGAGCATGTATGTCGGTTCGCTGCGGCGCTACGGAAAAGAACCACCGCCTGCTTCCGGAACGAATTACGGCCCCTTGCGATGGCTCATCCTCTGCTGAGGGCCTTTTGAACGCGTAAATTACAAGGTTTGAACATAGAATCCCCTAACCTTTACCTGTAATTTGCCATTATAAGGCCAATACGAACATTGACCTTAGAGCTTCTCGGTCGCCGGATGCGAACATATCAGACAACTCCATAAAGCGTACATTTTCGGGCCTTTATCGACCTCCACAATGATAATGCGATTGAACTCATTGGTGACAATGAATTCCTCCCGAATGTCCTCTCCGGAACCGTCTCGAGCGAGTTCCCGCCCGTACGTCTTGGCGACCATGTTGACTAGCGGTAGGGTATCCACCGCTGAAGAGCTCCCCTTTGGTTGAAAGACGCCTGTCGCGGACCTTCATGTTGATTATGTCAGCGAAGTCGCGAAACGCATCTCCATACTCTCAACCATGCGCCGGATCTTTGCGTCGTCGGGGCACCAAGAATTTCGAGGGAAATTTCACCTTCGAGTTCACGGTGAATGCTACCTTAGCGCGGTCTTGGTAAAACCTCGGCGGTGAAAACACCACTGGCCTCCTCTCTATCCATTCTACTGATCAACTTTTTCGGACATTCGCTGGAAAGATCTCATCATCGTCACAACATCAACAACTGCGATCTACTCTGCCGAGGACACAGCTGGCCTCCACGGGGTTAGACCCCTCGGCGTGGATGCTACTTCGGAATCGTACTCTCCTAGCACCCTGTCGTCTTCCTCCATGGCGTCCTCCAACCATGATTACCTTCACACAACAATAAACTCAATCGTGACGGCATAATCAATAATAATCATGTCAGCGAAACCGGTAACCAAATCCAAGTCGCGGGTCGAACCGGCCTTGATACCATATGCCAAAGAACCCGTACCGTTACGACAACCATTCGCCATAAATTCATATTGATAACCGCTAGCATTGTGGTAAAAGGCGATCTTAAACATTGGCGGCACCTAAACGTCATCAATAAAATTTAATTTAACCAATATTAACCTTGCATTTGAACAAGTATCATCATTGCGGTTTAACAAGTATTAACATGGTGCTTAACCTCATTGTTAATATTTCAAAAACAACATTAACCTTGCTAACCCCATTTATGGTTCATTAACAACATCCATATCCTCACCCTTATACTCTAAAGTACCCTTCAAGTTTTATTGGATTAAGTAAGCATCTAGAAAAACCATGGGTAAAATGATTGCTATACTGGAAGAGTAAATGAAGAAAAATAAAGGTTATATTATCTACATTGTTTCCAAGTAATCTATTTGAATAAGGTCATGTAATATGACTTAAAGTTTTATTATTTTATCTAGCTCGTTTCAAGTATTCTCATTGGAATAGGGTCATGTAATATGACTTTACTTTTAGGATTATTTTATCTAGATTGTTTCATTACTCTCATTGAGATCAGATCAAGTAATAGTGGATGTAAGTGCATGGTTGAGGAACTTGCTGTTTTTTTTTATACCAGGAAAGGAAGTGGTTCACCCCTTGAACATACATGATATAATTAAATGGGTGCAGTGTTAAGTATACTCATAAATATATAGATATATTATTATTATATATAATGCACATATAACAAGGATCAACAAGCATTCATAGAACATTTAACCATTAAATTCATTTGCCCAGCCTTTCTTAGCAATTCATAGAAGCGATGGTCGCCGACATTTAACGATGAATTTTGCGGCAAACCTTTCTTAACGATGAATTCGCCGTGAAACCTTGATAATTCCGGCTGCTTTTTAAAGTGGATTTTTTTTTAACTATAATCATAATTTAGACCTCGCCACCAATTAATTTATGGTTAAATGATAAATATTACCATTGAAAATTGGTTGTCGGTGCCTAACAATTAATAACAAATTTCCTCGAATTGAAATATAAATAAACGAAACTGTCATACCCTTAAACACATCTATCAGTTAAATACTACCCTTAAACACATCTATCAGTTAAAGACTCATGCGATTGCATAACAGTAGTCTCGTTCACCCCGCAATTACGCAGAAAAGGAACTGTGGCAGTTGTCAAGGCATAAAACGAGCCCAATCGCCGAGGGTTAATATCCACCATGAGAGCGTGTCAGCATGGACCACTAGCGGGGCCAGAAATCAACATGCAACAATAAAGAAGGAAAAACCCATGATGACCAAAATGTTTTAGCAGCCGATAGATAAACCATTCAACGCAGCCTATTAAACATTGTTGGAGAATAAATGCCCAATAAAATGGCAATGCCCTCCCCAAAGTAAAACGCATAAAAAAACGCTCTTCACAGTACCACGCGCGCAGAGATAGGAACGCACACGGTCAATATGATGATAAGACACACGTCGCACTGCCATAGAAGAAAAACGCCCAGGAGGGTCAAGAGGGGTGGCTGATAATAAACACAAATCAAATAAGGCACAAGCCAGACAACAAGGAAAAATGCGAACTGCAAAGGGAATCATCTGCGATCAATGATAATTAATTTTGCGTTCACGGTTATGGATCCCTTCCAATAAAAGAGATGAATAAGGGTTCCGGTTGCATGCAGCATGCAAATCGGTTTCTTCAACCGTTAAACCCCCGACTCCAACCATTAAACGAAGGGCAATGGAAGTTGTAAGGCTTTCAGCTGCAACCGGATTGGCATTCCCCATTGAAACGCTAACCATGGAAACAATTTAAAACGCAGGGCAACGAAAAGACAAATCTAATTAACGCCCCACACATACAAAAAACTCTAAAATAAACAATGCCCACGCATACCAAACACTGAAATGAATAATGCATCACGCATATCAAGAAGTAAATAAAGCGTACGCACCCCAATAAAGCGGTGAAAATAAATATGCAGTCAAAGGTGAAAGTAAGGGTGGCGTCGAGAATGTACGACCATTAGCTACTCAAGATGAGGAAGGAAACCGAAGGTCAATGACGCGGACACCGCTATGAATGAAAATCATACGCGAGGGCTGAAGGCCAATGCATAAAGTGACCCGATGAATTCTGGACAAAAGGCACAAGGAAGGAAGCATTTTCGAACCTATCTTTTTACATTGGTAGTGTCATTGGAAATTTTACATATACCATCGATCTATCTACATTCAAGCGACAAAGATTCCATTGATAACAAATTTTTCACAATCGCATAGAATTAGCATGCAATACATATATCACCAAAATTTGATACCAGCGTAGACGATCATGCATCCTATTCGACTGAATTAATTAGACCATGCCCGCCTGCAGGTGCCTCTGGCCGCTTTGGAGATGTCGCTTCATGCGTCCGGCAGCTCGTCGCGTCAGGTATCCGTAGACCATAGAGCTCCATGGAGTACCTCGGTAATGGCCTTCGAAATTGCTGCTTCCCCTTAGCCCCGAACGCGGGGCCACACAGGAGCCGAGGAGGATAGACTAAGCGTCACCGGTACCAACCTCCGCGGTGAGCTACCCTCCAACCACCAATTTGAGACAAACCCAACTCCTCCTACAAGCAATCCGTCAAGCCACGATTCGACGGCGTATCGTTACGCTCACCGTTGTCCCCTTCTTCCTTCCTTTCCTTTCTTTTTATAGCAATTTTTGAGACTAAACTAAAACCCTAAATCATTAATTGAAATTAATTTTTAACCAACCCTCTAAAGCTGTCTCCATGGCCGTCAAGTGTCACACATGCCTCTCGTTCTCCAAAATTAATTCCATGCAATAATTAAAAGACTCAAAATTCCCTCACTTCCTCAAAAATCACTCCTTAAATTACTCCTTAATTTACTCCTTAATCACTCCTTAATTTAATCCTTAATCATTCCTTAATTTACTCCTTAGTTTCTTAATTTTTATTATTTAAATCTCTCTTGTTAATTTTTTATTTTTGAACCCAAAAGATAAATGCGGTTTTTTTTTTTTTTGTTTTTATCTTTTTTAAAATTCCTATCCTTTAATACTTCCCCACTTTATTTTATTCCTTCTTTATCAATTTTAAAGGCCATAGGTTTCACTTAAATTTAATTCCCTCGTTACTTTATCCTCTTTACTTTAATAAGACTTTAATTAACACCTAGGAGGGTTTTAGCTTCCTCCCTAGGTTTAATTTTGTAAAATCTTTTCTTAGGAAGCGTCAAATTCGGCAGAGATGTTTTTAATTTAGGTTTTGATTTGAGCAGGCGACAAGATTTAATTAGAAGTCGGAGTTTAGAATTTATGTTAGGTCTTAGGGTCATTTAAGTTGTCTTCATCATCATCCATGCGGCGTGCCGCCGGGATGCTATGTGCTCCAAAGGGTGCCTTCGCCTCGGAAAACTGCTTCGTTAAACATGACGTGCCCGCCGGGGTCACCATTATCCCAAGGGTGCCACTCGGTGACTTGCATCCTTCTTGGCGTTCCCTTCGGGATGCACCCGTGCTCCAAAGTGCCACTGGCTTTTCTTGATTGGTAGAGATCTATAACCCGCAGAGTCAACACTCCGCCCAGGTGAACTTGTGGAGACTAAGGGCTCTAAGGAATAAAGGCCCGCCTTATTAAGCTAGAATCATCGTGATGGCTATGCATGATCGCCCTCCGCGGCATGCGTGGATCCTCTCGAACCGATGTCGTTAACCTACCGGTTCGGAGACCCACGTGAGATGTAATAAGAACGTAAGCGAGGGGGTATATCACACCTCTCCCTTAATTTCTCTGGAACTTGTGTGTGGCCCGTTTACTCCATATTTGATTCTGGTCGGAAAGCTATCGTCCGACTGCATCATCAACCATCATGTGGGATCATGTTAACAACATATCATAAGATCAATGGCATATCATCAAAACAAAACAATATCATAAAATTAAGCAGAAACAACTCAAATAGCCCACTCCACGACTCAATCGAGAGTCCAAGGGTTCCATCGATACATCTGCATCCTCAAGGTCCGAAACCTTGCACCTCAATGAAACTAAATTGGCCTGTCTACGTAGGTCCGAAACCTTGCACACTCAATGAAACTAAGTCAGCAGCACCTGTCTACATCAAGGTAGTAAAACATCATGTCATATAACTTAACGCATCATAATGAAGGAAAAAGTTTTATCATCATAAAAATCCAGATCACTTGCAGGCAAGTGTCCTCAAAGAATAAGTTTGGTAAGTGCGCCAGAGCGGGATGTTACAGTCGGTTCTTGTATTCCATTGACAACCGACTAAGAAGCATAAAACATGTGCAGACGAAATACTTTGGAAACATTGACATGATATTTTGTGGGGATATTTACCAGGCACAACCCATCCAAGATTCTTTGATATTTGAACAACCCAAGGTCAACATGGAAACAATTACCCATGACTTATGGAGAGACAATATTAAATTCTTTGAGTCGCATACTACAATGCGCCAAACAAATGAAACATTCATTGCAATTCTGAATAGAATGCACACCAACAACCAAACACATGATGACTTGACCCATATCAATTTGAGATGCTTACGACCTGCACCAATAGACCCAACATTCTATTACCTGTTCTACAGAAATAAGGATGTTGTAAACCATAACAGCCACATGCTCTCCCTAATGCCTAGCGATGATATCATCATCGATTCCATTGACCTGGAAGAAGACAACCATGGAAATGTGCCACAGAATGAACATTCAGTCACTTTGCCTTTGCAACTTGTCCTCAAATTAGAAATGTTGGTTGAAATATATCCCTGCAACTATGATTCATAGGATGTCTTAGTGAATGGTGTAGATGGAATACTGAAAGGCTATACCGAGACAGAAAAAGTGGATGTCCTTTGGATTAAGTTCCATGAACCACATATAGGCAAGCGACAAGCAAACAAGTTGTCTTATCTATATAATTCAAATACTGGAAGCGATTGGACACCTATTTTTCAAATATCGAAGCCAATATCAACATCAGCAAGGACAGGTCAACTGAAGATTCGAAAACATTTTCTGATTAAAATTTCATGTGCACGTACAGTCCATAGATCACAAGGAATAACACTTAATAAAGTTGCTTTTCAGCCTGCAAGAATTTAGATACATGGATTTGTCTACACAACACTGTCCCGTGTTAGAAGCATAGAGTCCTTGTATTTACTAAGTCCTCTCACAAAAGATAACTTCAAAGTGAAACATAAAGTTGATATTGAAATGGAACGATTGAGGACCACCGCAATATGGAAACTGCATTATGATTACCAATCCATACAAACAAATTCATTTGTATCAATTCTCTCGCTTAACACACACAGCTTAAATGAACACATGGATGATATACTGAATGACTATGATATAATGCAATCCAATATTCTGTGCTTGCAAGAAACACACATGGAATAATGCACGCAGAACAAACAATTCCCAAATCACAATTGCATATCAAGTTACATTACACATGGGGTCATGATACTGGTGAAAAAGCATCTACCAATTTTGGACCATATACATATCGAAGAAAACAATGTTGAGTTGGTGCTTGCAATTTTTTTTTCTCATGAAACAAAAGTTGCAATACTGAATCTGTATGCTGCTCCCCATGCAACATTCTCCAACATAGTACATGTTATTTC
>SNQJ01S0062482.1:0-30893 GCA_010110895.2 Picea sitchensis
ATGTGAACCTGACGAGAATAGAAGACTCTGGAAAGCAAGAGAAAACCCTAATGAGTTGGCTAATAACCCTAGAAGTCTTGTCAGCTCAAGAAGATAATTTATATTAGGTTATTAGCCTCCAAGAGAAGAAGTCGACTAGAAATAATATTAATATACTGAACATACACATATCTAGAAGGAGAAGTTGGCCCTAACAAATCTGGAAGAACCAGTATAAATACAGGGCGTCAGTTCTCATTTGACAACATCTCAGAATTGCAGTTCCCAGTTTGGTGCGCACGTGTGGAGGAGAGCTGCAGGTGCAGCTGCAGTAGCAACAAGTTTTCAATATTGGCTTGACTATCTCTTGGCTAGGGTTTGGACTATCTGATCAGCTCTTTGTAATGCACTATCCTTGGGGAAAGGTTCACTACCCCTTTGTTTGGCTATATAGCCTAGGGTTTGCTTCTGGAGTAATTCTCAGTCAAGGTTAAGGTGCTTAGAGGGTGATTTCATCCTATGGTTGGGTGATGAGGGTATCATCAATGGTAAAACAAGCACACCATCTTCTATATTCTAACAATTAGAATAGTAATCTTTCATGCCTAGTCTCATCTTTTGCATAATATATTCTTGCACTAGTTAGTTATTCCGATATCGGTTTTCGAATTTTCCCATGTACTGATTTCCGCACCTTAGTTTTCTCGCACCTTAAATTTGCCATAAGCTTTAAATCACCAATGTATAGATTAATTACCTAACTCGCGAGATGTGATCACTCCATGTTGGGTTTCTTCCTTAGGTGATGAGTTTTTCTTATTAATTTAATCTCTTTAATATCATGTTGTCGGCATTAGATTAGGCCAAACTAGGCTAGATTAGAGCTCTAGACCTGCACATACAGTTCTAGCACCTCGAAGCTTATGAGCCCTGGGTTGAAAATTTAATGTCGAAATAAATAACATATATTTCACTCAACAATATCCCTATTGAAAATCTGTGTTTCCTACAGATGACTTATCAAACCATTTTTTGATTACTTCTTGGTGTTGCATTAAGTTCATTTTGTATTTTTCCCTTTCTTCTTCCAGTTTCAATAACATATTTATCCTTTGTTTCACTAGAGGGAATGCTTCATGTTGAATTGATTGAGCAAGTTGAAATGAGGGAAGAAAGGTATGGGTAGGCAAAGATTCTTCTTGTCCATAAAATAGGAAGAAGGGAGAATTATCGATAAAGGACTTAGGTGTTACTTTGTTGGCCCATAAGGCATTTGGGAGGTCCAGATGCTAGTTCCTTTGATGTTCATTGACAATTCTCTTAAGGATTTGGATTAGGTTTTTATTGGTTGACTCAACCAGTCCATTCCCTTGTGGATAATAGTTTGCTGAATATTTAACTTTAATGTTCCATTCAAGGGCATATTTGGTTGATATCAGAGAATACAATTACTTGGAACTATAAAAAACCAAAGAATTGGGGAAACTAAACCTAGTGATAATATAAGATTCAAGGAAATATATCACCTGATTGTTTTTTACTGTCTTGAAGGGAATTGATTTTGTTCATCTGGTGAAATAATCAATAGTAGTTAGGAGATATTTGTGTAACTGACAAGAGTTGGGATTTTCCCCAATCATGTCCAAACCCCATTATTGGAAAGGTCATTCTATAATAACAAGTTGTAGGGTAAATGCAACTTTCTTTTCTTTTCCAACTAACCTTTGAAATTCCTGACATTTCCTTGCATATGCGTGAGAGTCCTTGAATAGAGTAGGCTAGTAATAGCCAACTTTGAGGACCTTATGAGAAATAATGTCACCTTCAAAATTCCCACCAACTGGTCTATCGTGAAGTTAAGATAATACTTTGTTTGCATCATTCTTTTCTAGGCATCTGAGGAAAACACCATCTTAATTCCTTCTACATAATATCCCTTGAATTCACTAATATTGGGTTGATTTTAGTTTGAGGGATCTCTTATTCTTTGGTTCCATAATGTGGAGCTAACCCATGGGTTAAATATTATTTCATTTCATAGTACCATTGGGTAGAATTAACATGAATGTAGCAAACTTCTCTTGTGAAAAGGCCTTAGTATTGATACAATGCATCTTCCTGTACTTCATCACTTACTGATTTGAAAACTAGCTTACATAATCCCTACCCTTTTACAATTTTAGTAGGTTTGATCTCCAGGTCATACTCTTGTAAGGATGTTATCCAATTATCTCTTTTCTCTCCTAGATCCTTCTGCACTAAGAGGTTTCTTACAGTGGGATAAGGGAAAATTATCTTAGTCTTTGATTTAATCAAGTAAGGAATGAAATTTTTTACAACCTTAAATACAACATACTCCTATTTTTCTACTTCTAGATAATTCGATTCTCCTCCTTTTAAACCTGAACTCATGAAAGCAACATGAAACTCATCTCCTTCCCAGTTCTTCTATGTTAGTACAACTACAAAAGAAATGTCTGAAGCAAATGTGTATAGGATAAATCCTCGACTGAATTTTGGGATCAATAATTCAAGGGCGTGTACTATTTCTTCTTTGATTTTGTGGAAAGACTCCTTTTTTCTATGTCCCCATTTGAATTTTGCATTTTTTTTAATCATGTCTTAAAGAGGTTTCATTGTCTCAACAAAAATAGGGATGAATCTTATTACAAAATTTATTTTCCACAGGAAGGACTGCATAGATTTTTTGTTGTAGGGAGGAGCAATTTTAGAGCAATAGATTCAGTCCTGTTAGGTTCTATTTTCATGCCATGTTTGGAAATGATGAACCCTAAAAGTCTTCCTTCATCAACTGCAAAAATTGTTTTTTTTGGATTGAGGGATATACTATACCTCCTGACCTGTTGAATACTCTTCTCAAATGGTTTATATGGTCCTATTTTTATTTGGAGAATATAGTAACATCATCCAAATACACCATAACACAATCTCCAATTAGGCCTCTGAAAGCAATATCTATTTCTCTTTGGAAGGTTACTCCAACATTGATTAGATCGAATGACATTTTCCTGTATGCATAGGCTCCCCATTTAGTTTGGAAAACAATTTTCAATTGGTAATTATGGGCAACCAAAACTTGGTTGTAACCAGAGAATCCATCTAGAAAGAGAGCATTTCTGAACCAGATATGCATTGTAGGATTTTCTCCATAGGAGGCATTGGATAGTTTTCTTTCTCAGAGGATTTGTTTAAGTTCCTGAAATCAATGCAAATCCTTATGTCACCATTATTCTTCCTTAATGGTACAAGGTTATAAATCCATTGAATATGTCGAACTGAGAATATAATATTAACGGTAACAAATCATTTAGCTCAACTTTAACTTGTGGCTCAAGAATAGGGTGCATTTTCTCAGCTTTTGTTGAAAAGGTTTTGCTTGAGGCTTCATTGGAATGATGTGTTGTATGATCTTGGTGTCATAAGTTTTGAGGTATTCATACATTAAAGAAAATATATCTTTGTATTCCTTGAACAATTTGATGAAAGATTGTATTTTATCAGGAGAACGGTTCTTTCCCATATTGATATTTGTAGGTGTGGTACTTGTTCCCATATTTACTACTTTAAACTGCAATGATGCATTGTTAGTTTTGTAGTTTGTTGTTATCTTCAATTTACCTTGGAGATCATAAAGTTTCTCCAGTCTCACTACATTCTTAGGGATGTTGTTAGCTGGACCAGGTTGATTTCTTTGTTGATATTGATCGGTGGCATAAAAGTTCATCATTTGATCATATTGACCTTCATCTATAATAGAGTATTTGAATGTGCCTTCGAGGTGCAGAAAGTTAATAATATGTTGGTCATCATAGAGGACTCTCAATTTGGTTATGTTGTCAATAATTGAGGGCCCATACAAAATTTCAACATAAAAAGTATCAGGCATTAATCCTTCTAATGGTATCAATGTAGATACAACATTAGCAATCAATTCAACATCACAATTCAATGAACGAGGAATAAGACTGATATTAAATGCATCGGAAAATTGAATTAGTTCTCATACCTCTTGCTGATAATTTTTAAGATGAATTGAAAGACATTGTATGGTATTCATTACCCGTTGTTGAAAAATATTTCGGTCAACAAAACTTAGCCAACAAAGTGTTTCCAGACTCCCCCTCGAACCACACTACTTGCACAAAGTTTCATCTATCTGCGTTAGGGATTGACGCAATGTTCTTGGGAAAATGTATCATGGTACGCGCCTTATTTCTAATCATAGCTATTAACTCACTCCTCACATTATTCACGTTGATGATTCCCATATAACTTACCTTATATACATAACCTTTTAATTGTGAGCGAGTAAACGAATTCTTGAAATCCACTCAAGGTCATTTTATGTTATTACTTTGGCTTTATCTCATACCATTCCAAAAGAAAATATATCATTTTTTTCCCTCCATACCTTTCAACAATACACCTTTATTATTTATTATTTAAATAAAGGATCTTCACTTTAATTTGAAAAGGGATTCATTACTTACTAATTAATCTCCTTATATCAAATGGATAATATGATGAATTTTTGGAATATATTCTTTGTGCAAGAACATCTATGTTCATGGTTGGTTTTACTTCACATTATTGAAAATTGCCAATGATATATCAATACCGATGTTCCAAATATGTGAAAGACGAAGGCTATAACCGAGTAAGCAACTTTGATAACTAAATGCAAACATGATATGACGCAATTCGATAGCAGACAAGTGGTTTCTTGAGGTAATAAAGGATACCGTCTTTTCATATTTGACCAAAGTTGCCTCTACATATACAACTGGTTGAAATGTTATCGCCAAAACCCAGAAGGAAACCTCGTGTTGTTGTCACCGAATTTTTTTTTAAATGAAAGAGCATGGTAAATGGTGACATGATAATCAGAGGCAAATTAATGAGAGTGTAATTCTGAGATTGTCAAGTATTCATTCTGGTCAAGAATATGGAGCGAGTAAAGTGAAGACGCATCTAGAAATTGTTTGATTATGTCAGCTCAGTACAAGTACCAAAATAATGTATGAGAAGCTGGAGAAAGGCAGCATAGAGTCTATGAAAATTCCAATATCGGTTCTTTCTCCGTGGGTAGCTCATTTCATGTTGTGCAAGGAAACATTGATAGAGAAGAAAATTGATGGCTAATAGTGCTCATGCGATCCCCATGGTATAATATCAAAAACTACAATTACATGGAAGGAGAGTCTATGCGAATCCAATTTGAATCATGGTTTACAAAATACACAATTGATGTTGTCTTCGCTGGTCATGTTCATGCTTATAAAAGATCTAAAATTATGTCAAATGTTTCCTACAACATAGTGAATCAAGAGTGTACGCCAATGGATGAACATCTTCGTGCATTTTTGAATGCCTACATCATAATAAGAGTTAAAGATAATAATAGTTGCATGCTATTGTTCATGAATTCCCTTTAGGGTAACACTGCTTCTTTATTTCTCAACCTTCCTAATGAATGCATCTCTACATGGTTTTAAATTTTGTACTGGTTTACTTCTACCTTTGGACATTTGGATAATCCTTATGAGCATCTTAAGAGATTTAATCATTTACATATGAAGGATAATGAAAGAATTATTACTTTTAACCTCAGGTTTATCAAGTCATATAATCCAATTCCTATGTCCATTCTCCCTACTAACTTGGCCTCCCTGTTGAATTATTATGAACTTCTACCTCCTCTTTACTGATGGCAGTTAGAAGAAAATAATGTTCAAAACCTACATTTATCTTAACCACTTTCCTCGACTTCGAAGAGAAAATCCATAGAACATGTTTCTCCTTTGGTATTCACGATCCGCACAAATATTTGTCTTATTTAATACCTGTCATAAAGAGTTTACATGATCGCTTGTTCTTTCTTGAATACCGATCTTCAAATCATGCTGGGAGTATATCTTGGGAGCCCTCTCTCCTAGGGTCTAATTATAATAACTTCACTAATTGTGGTCGAGAGCTTGGATGAAAAGAACATCGTGATTATATCATGATGCTTGAGGATCATCCCACTTCCCACGTTCCAAACATCAACCTCCTTAAACATGGTGGAAAAACTCAATCCCAAGATCATTCGTCATTTCAAGCTTCTGATCTGCCCACATGCGACGGTGAATTTGATTACGCAAATGAAGAAATCAATTTTGACCATGTCAAACCTAATTATGACACATTTTTATTTGTTGATGATGCTAACGAGTGGTCAAAACAAGTTGATGAAGACTAGCATGACTTTAATGATACATCTGATATGTCCTCTTTTGAATACATTCATGAGTTCTATCAAGATCTTAAAATGTATAAAAATTTTGCTAATCCTTTGTTTCAATTGAAAGAGGTTAAAGAACTTGACACTAGTAGGCATGTCCCTCCTAGGTGCAACTTTTCCTTCGATGATAGCGACTATTGTAGGGACATCCCTATGTTTTTGAATCCATGTTATGAATCTTCTTTGCATCATGACGACCCTGTTCCTGATAGAAAAGTCCCTAGAGATGACACTAATTTGTTCGATGAATTCATAGATCATCCCTTTAATGTACAAACCCTAAATCCTAAATCTAATTCAATCAATACTTTCAATATTAAATGCAAATCATATATTGGTTGGCATGTCTTAGAGGTTGGTGACTGTTTCTTTTGGGTATTGATTAGTCATTTCTCCTCACCATACACATTTGTTGGTTGGAATGTTGGTAGTCCTTCCACGTGTGATTTTTTCAAAGTCATAAGATCCACATGCAAAGTAGGTGACACATTCCTTTGCGCTAAATTTCATCCGACCTGAGTCCAATATAATGGTTTGAATTTCCTCTGTACATAAATAAACAAAATAATAATAATAATAATAATAATAATAATAATAATTTTCAAAAAGGGGTAGATTAGTTTTGGTTGAATTCACAATTATTTAGTTATTTTCTCAGTTTTGTTCTTATTTCATTTCTTTTGCTTTCTTTCCTTTTTTCCCTTTTGATGGTCAGAAGTGGTGGAGAAATGGTTGGTGATATTAAAAGGATATCTGTATATTTTTAATTGATTGACCAAATCTGTTTTGGTGGACAAAAGGCTTGCAGGGGAACCAAGTCGCCATCTTTTGTCACAATTCCTTGCTTGTCTACTATGCACTTGCTAAGTGAGACATCCTTTCTTGTCACATTCACCAGTCCTATCCCCATCTTCCTTCTTTCCTTTCTCCATCCCCTCCATTTTGAGACGACTACAACATACACGTTGTGGATGCTCGGTGTTAAGATTTGGTTTTTCCTTCAACACACATCCATAATAGTTTTCCATATTTCTAATTATTTTGTCAAGATCCAAAGAGTTTGTCCCTTCGGGTTATACAATAGGACCAAACCCCCTCATACTTACCACTTTTCATGAGTTATTCCATGAAGTCCCAATCCATGAATCCCTTGACCTCCATCATGTCTCCCCCTATTGTATAACCTGGTCCACCTAACCCTGTCAGCCTCTTCTTGTCTTACATTGAGTCTCCCTCAGTTCTATCGTTACCCTTCCCTTCCCCTTTCCTTCAGAGAATCAAGGATCGTAAGTTTATTGTTTCAATCTTGCATGCCACTGTAAGCAACACACATCTGTTGGTTGGAAATAGTTGACGAATATTTCGGTCAATGACACTTAGTCGACAAAGTGTTGCAAGGCTCCCCCTCGAATCACACTACTTGCGCAAAGTTTCGTCTATCCACGTTAGATATTGGTGCAATGTTCTTAGGAAAATTTATCATGGTAATCACCTTATTTCTAAACATAAATATTAACTCACTACTCACACTATTCATGTCGATGACATTGTATGTCAAAAGACCCTGTTATCACTCTTTTTCCCATATAACTTACCTTATATACATAACCTTTTAATTGTGAGTGAGTAAATGAATTCTTGAAATCCACTCAAAGTCATTTTATATTATGACTTTGGATTGATCTCATACCATTCCAAAATAAAATATATCATTTTTTTTCTTCATACCCCTTTCAACAAGACACCTTTATTATTTAAATAAAGGATCTTCACTTTAATTTGAAAAGGGATTCATTACTTACTGATTAATATCCTTATATCAAATGGATTATATGATGAATTTTTGGAATATATTCTTTGTGCAAGAAAATCTATGTCCATGGTTGGTTTTATTTCACATTATTGAAAATTTCCAACAATATATCAATACTGACATTCCATATATGTGAAAGACGAAGGATATAACCGAGTTTAAGCAACTTTGGTAACTAAATGCAAACATGAAATGACACAATTCGATAGCAGACAAGTGGTTTCTTGAGGTAATAACGGATACCATCTTTTTATATTTTACCAAAGTTGCCTCTTCATATACAACTGGTTGAAATGTTATCACCGAAACCCAGAAGGAAAGTCTGTGTTGTTTCCCCTGAAATTTTTTTAAAATGAAAGAGCATGGTAAATGATGACATGATAATCAAAGGAAAATTAATCAGAGTGTAATTCTGAGATTGTTAAGTATTCATTCTGGTCAAGAATATGGAGTGAGTAAAGTAAAGGCACATATAGAAACTGTTCAATTGTGTCATCTTAGTACAAGTACCAAAATAATGTATGAGAAGCTGGAGAAAATCAACATAGAGTCTATGAAAATTCCAATATCTGTTCTTTCTCTGTGGGTAGCTCATTTCCTATTGTGCACGGAAAAGTTGACAGAGAAGAAACTCCATGGTTGATCATGCTTAAGCACTCCCCATGGTATAATAAAAACATCTACCATTACATGGAAGGAGAGTCTATTCGATTCCAATTTGAATCATAGTTTACAAAATACACAGTTGATGTTGTCTTCGTTGGTCGTGTTCATGCTTATAAAAGATCTAAATGTATGTCGAATGTTGCCTACAACATAGTGAATCGGGAGTGTACGCCAATGTTTGATCCATATTTTTCTATTAACATTACTATTAGTGAGTTTTGGCCACGCAATCCTAGAAATTAAAAATCGGACACATGCTTCTACCACTGGTATCACAATCAAGATGGAGATATTATATTTGGTGATTCCCAATGGTTCTATAAAATATATTTGTATCCCCATAATGAACCAGCAAAAACAAGCTAAAATATTACTCACCTTCTCACAATGTCTAAATGAATTGGATGCATGGGCAAGTATAATTAGGCATCATGATTGTGATCAATAATTGTTCATATGATGTTACCTGTAGATATCATGGTCAGTGCTACTTAGCTGGCTTTTAGTTGTTTTGAACATGAAATTACAAACACCAGTTTGAGTACCACCTTGAACAAACAATCTTTTAAGATTTATGGCTATAAAAATAAGTGCTATTATAGTAGAAAATCATTGGGGAAGCATAGAGAGCATGAAAGGGTTCAAAGAAGACATGAAGAATCAAGGAAAATGTGTGAATTAAAGGGATTTCCATTAAATTTTATTTTAAAAGTACATAAAAAGGTTATCAGTTCCATCCGTTTAGGTTTTAGTTAGTTGAACCAAAATGAACCTAACCACTCCAACTGTCCATGAAAGATTATAAAATAAGAAAGGCACAACGAGGCAAGAGAGGAAAAAATTTGGCAAGAAAACTGTGAGAGGTATGCTTGGAGCGCAGTGAGGTTTTTCTTTGTTAATTCATCATCCATCCTCTAGCTTCAGTAGGGATTGACAAAATTGTTGGCAGCGGGGAGTCTTGCGAAGCAACAAATGGATGAGGCGAGGATGAGCTTTGCTGGTTCTCGTAAGGTGAATTGTTTTTATGTCAGTTTGTTGTATTTAAGCCTGAATTTATTTTTGCGCTAATTAGTTTCTGATATGTAGGACTTCACCCTATGTTATCACCACCATCGCTCCATTCCATTTCATCTAAACTTTCTTCTTTTTTTTGCTCTTGGTCTTTATATTGTAACCTTGTTCTAGAATGGCTAAAGGCTAAATACCTGGCCCAAGTCTATGTAAAGATTTGTAGGTTCTGAAACTCCAAGAATTGTATGAGGACATTTTAAATTAAAGATCAAAGCCATTCACACTCTGAAATAGTTTCTTTATTTGTTTTCTTTTAAAATCTCTGCTTTCTTCATATTTTCTTGAATCAACATTTAAAATCTTAAAAAAGAGAGAAAATAAAGTAAATTAAACTAGTGAATCTATTCATGTTGTAAATTTATGTATATAAGTCCTTTCATTTTGTTTTTATTAATCATCTTTAGTTTTATTAGGTAAAACCTTTGTTTACTTTCTCTTTTAATTTTATTTGTTTTAGTATTCTTATTAATTGTTACATTCTAAATTTTAAGGAAAATTAAAATATTATATCACTACAATGTTATTCTAATTTAGGTTTGTAGTCTTTAAAACTAACTTCTTGTTTAAATATTTTTTTTTTAAATTAAATCACTTTAGCACTAACATGGTTATATTAACTTTCATTAGTTTTGTTTTAGATATTTTTTCATAAAATAAATTCAAAACTATTAATATCAAGTTATAGTTTTTCTTGTACATTTCTTTTAATTGTTTAATTTTTTTTGAAATTTAATTTTTCTATTTCAATTTTAGGGACTCATACGTAAAAGCATAAAAATAAAATACAAAGCAAAGAGATGTCATGCTTGGACTTTAGGTTAGGGGAGATTTAGCCTGAAGTTCAATGTGTTTTCTTGTTGGGGCTCTAAGCCTAGGGTGGCATTTCTGTCTCTTCCTGCCTATCCCTACGTGAGGTTGATATGTTGGTGTTGGGGACTCTCTAGTCCCTTGACGTCAACACCTACCTTATAACATTTTTCGAATTGCCAAATACCTTAATTTTCTTTTCTTTCAAGTATACTTCCTTTCTCAATCCCTGTAGCAAAGCTTCATATTCAACTTTATTGTTTGTGCATTAGAACTCAAGTCTACATGCAATTGATGTTTTCTTTTCTCCTGGATCCTTGAGTATGAAACCAACACTTTCACCTTCTAGAGACTTGGATCCATAAAAAAAATAGCGTCCACATATTAGGATCCCCTTTTTTTGGTTCAATAGTTGATTTTAAATTTTCAAATCTTTTTGAATTGTTGGGGTTAATGGAATTAGTAAGTATCTGTAATCTATCCTTGGAGATTATGTTAGAATATACAATTGAAGTAATGTTAGTGTGATATACTATGTCACAGTGTGGCTCAAAAATCTGAGTGTAATGAAGGATTTCAGATTGTGTGTTTGATTCCACAAAAGAAGATATTTCAAATGTGTAATTCCCCAAAAATGTATCATATGAATAATTGCCCAAAATTGAATTGTTAAATATCACCAGTTCATTTGGGTCAATAAAATTAGTAACTGCATGCTTCATATACCTTTCTCTATAGACTCTAATATGATTTTAAGTTTTCCATTGAAAGGAAGCCATAAATGTGACCAATCAGTAACAAAATATCCATTCAACATAGAAGACCAATCTATACTCAAAAGCATGCCATAATTATTAGGTATGTCTACCACAATGATATCAATAGTTTGATTAATTTTAGGATTAGAAGACATTCTGATCAAAACATTCTTTAGTTCCCCAATTAATTTGACTCGAGTTCTGTCTAACTCAATAATTTGGATATTAGATGCCTCAGGCTTGAAATTAAGCTTCTCACATTTTTTAAGAGGAATTACATTAGAGGAAGCTCCCGAGTCTACCATGCAATTATAAACATTCCTATTAAATATTATGAAAGTAATTAGGAAAGGGGGGGTAGTAGATCTTGACCTTTGTTTAGTTAAGCATGCATTTGTGGCAACCTAACTCTTGGATGGAGTGTCGTTGTTAGATAGGCTAGTTTTTGTTGTTCCCTTCTTTGTCCCTACATTAACTTCTTTAGTGTCATTGGAAGTATTTCCCTGTAGATTTTTAATAAAATTTTCTTGAATTTGAGGGAGTTTCATTTCAAAGAGGAAAATACTAGATTTAGTTTTCTTCAAATATTCCAAGAAATCATATTCCAATTTTTTTGGGGATATGGAAGGAGAATTTGACTTAGGCATTTGATCATTAGCTTTGTGGTTGGAGGGTTTTGTTTTAGAAAGGTTAGGAGCATTCGACTTGGCAGAAGATGGGGTTTTCTTGGTATTCGAAGTGGTAGTTGTAGAAGGATTGGAAGCGTTTGGTGTATTAGATGAAATGTTCTTGCTCGAAATTATGGTAGTTACAACATTTTGGGAAGGGTGTATTTTCTCCATTTATTCTTCCTCTCCACCATAAGTGATATCCCAAAATTAATTCACATGTTTCTCTTCTATTCCTTGAGATTCCTAAGACTTCTCTTGTTGTTCATTATTTTATTCTCCTTCATCCTTAACCTCAGTCATATTTTCAATAGCCCAAGTCTGTGAGGATTGAACAATATCTTCCATATTAATCCCATATACTTGGGAAGGATGGGTTTTGTTGGTTGGGGGAGTACTCTTATCTTTATTGGGAGGAAATCTAAAAAACTTATTTGAGGACGAAGATCCTTCTCCACCATTCTTCTTCAAATCTATCAGTTCATTGCATATGTTTTTAACAAATCTCTGGAGAGATTCCATATCCATGGAATCATAATCCTTCTTCTCTTCTGATGGTTTGGACACAATAGATTTTTTTTTACCTTTATCTTTGGATGGTTCTGCCCTAGGATTCCCTTTTAAACTCAACATGTTCTTTTCAACTTTAAGAGCTTCCTGAAAAGATTCTTCGAGGGTGGATTTCTCAACATTCTTAACAAACATTGCCATGGACATTGGTTAACTAGAGGTATAGAATTCAATGGAAACATATTTGATAGGTTTAGAGGCTCTTGGGATTCATTTCAATAGAGTAAGGAAACATTGATTGTAGTCATTGACCAATTCCTTAGAATCCATTTTAATTCTTGACAGTTCTAGGACTAAAGTTGTTGGCGTTTTGTTTTTCCCAAATTTCCTAAAAAAAATGGTCTCAAAATTTCTCCTATTAGTAATGGATGCTTCCTCCAAAGAGAAGAACCATGTCAAATATTTATTCTCAAATGTAATTGGGAACAACCGAAAAAGAACATCTTCATGCCAAATATTTTGTAGTCTTCCATAAAGCAATAATTTCTTTATGTGGTCTTCAACATAATCCTTTCTTGCCAGGGTCAAATTTTGGAAAGAATTTCTCAGTGTGTTTAGGCATGTCATGAAGTATCCCCGGCCATATTTGGAGGGTGATACAAGACAAGCTATAATGGGTTGTTTTTTGGTTCACTCTCATGTTATTCTTACTCCTCAGAGTCCTCCCCCGACTCGTTTCTTGGTTTATAAGGTTGGAATTCAGGAGGAGAGGGAGTTATACGACTAACACCACTAACAAGAAAGAAATGTTCAAGATCAAATTCATAAGTTTCATAAAAATATGATGTATCTTGGTGTATGTGATATTCTAGCATTCTGACAATGAGATTTTCTTGATATGAAAAAAGGTTGATAAAGAATGGATCTTCCTTGTGAGGATTCTCATGAACTTGAGGTACCAAATAGTCAATGGGAGGATGACCTATCTATCTTCTCCATTGTCTTGTTAGTACATGGTATACAAGTTATTAGGACTTCCTAAGAATGGTATCAATCTATGGGATGGTTAATATGCGGGGTTGCAGTGAAGAAAATGTAGATTCAGAATCAATGGAAGCACACTGAGTACTATTCTGAGCTGGTGGTGTGTTCACAACATACAACGAGGGAAGTGAAATATGCCCTGAAATAAATTGATGGGAATCATAAGACAAGGAAGTATTTACTTGTGGAAAAGAACGAGAAGGTTTTGTGATTTTATTTGTAGCCATTCAGTTCTATGGACCTCCTTCTAGCACCATTTCTATTGACAGGCCCAAATGACCCATTCAAACAAGTAAGGGAGAATGCCTGATGACAAGTCCCAATTAGACTCACTCTCATTTGAGATAGTGTTTATGACTAGAATATTGGCCTGGTTTCCACTCTACATTAACTATCTAAATATGACTCTGAGAACCGAAGGTTTTGAGATGAATTAAAATATAAAATTAAACTAAAATGATGCTAGATAAAACTAAGCTAAGATACAGTTCTATACTAAATTAAACCTATCCTGATTAGGAGCCAACTAATGAAAATTAAATGCAGTCAAGAATGATATCTTCTGAATTAGAAATAATTCATACACTCAGATGATGAATAAATCCATAAAGTAATTAAAAATGTTAACAAAAAATTGCACTCAGGTTTAATGACATTATGACTGTATTTAATTAAGGAAACAATTGATAACATATGCCTAAGAGAAAACTACAGAAACAATTAACATAATTAAACTCATAGAACATAGATAAACATGTAAATCATTAAGAAAAATCTCAAACACATTCTACAGAATAACTCATCTCCAAAATGCCTCTTGCTCTTTATTTAAATCAAAGTAGTAGTACCATCCAAATTGAAAAAGAACAAAAGTACTTTACCCTTTACATTCATCTCTTTTATAAAATACAAAGAGAATATTTTGATATCTATCTAACTATCAAGTTGTAAAAGGACTGAGATGCCACTTCCGTTCTCTTTCCCAATTACTGTATTAAAATAATTACAAAAATATGATTCTGCTACAAAATTCGGTTACAATATAATAATCAAGTGGGACTTGGCGGTTGCATCTTGTCTATGAATCTTTTCCATATCTTGAAGTCCTCGAGTATAATATCCATTCAGCATAGCTGTATCCTTTCAAGATCCATTTCGTTTTTGCAGATGGGGGTAATTATTTATGTCTTTAATTTATGCTCCACATGTTGCAAGGAATATTTAGTTAGCGAAATTAACTTGGGGGCATGTATTAACCTTGTCTCTATAAATTCTGCATTAACTTCACTAATGACTTCAATGGACTTCATGTTGAGGTTTCTCCTTCTTTCCACATATTAAACCATTGTTTGAGTTGGTGATTCCTTCTCTAAATATCTTATAGGGTCCATTCTAAATTGTGTGAGTAGGTTGTTAGATGAATTCCACAATTATTTTCTTATTACAGTAACCTACTCCTGGTTGTTCTTAATATCATTGATCATCACCATCCTTGAACCCAAGAGTCAGAGATCTATGATTATTTTCTTATCTTAATACACATGTAGGGTTTTAGGGGAGTTATGATGAATATCCCGCCATTCCCTAACTCTGGTGTAGGCCTCTTGGGACTTTTGGTATTTTTCTTACATATCCTTCACTTGTAGACTTAATTTCATTTGATCATATTTGGCCTTATGTATTTTTTTGAGTTCATAGAATAATTTCTTCTATGTGTCCCTAAGTCCTTCATTTATTTTGATGGCTTCTCCTTTTATAATTTCTATAACAACTAGTTGACTTTGGTCCTCTTCTATATTTTTCTTTAAGAGGTCATTATCCTACTACAATCTTCTAATACATTCTTCAATGTTTTCATTGTAAGTACTTATCTCATATTGTTCACCTTTGACTTTTGTGACTTCTTGGGCATGTGCAAATTTGAGTCTTTCTATCTCATCTAGATGTGCTTTCTGGTTGAGAGAAGTTGTCTTATTGAATTATGCTTTTATATTCCTTTCTTGGATCTGAAGCTGCTTCTATATCTCATCTCTATAGATTCGTTCTGTTTCTAGGGCCTCTCTTCTAGATTCACTTTCCATGTTATCCTTGATAGTATCCATGGTTGTCTCTAGCTCAGTAACTATGGTTTTTGTTGTATCAAGATCTCCTGCAACTTCATGAACTAACATAATATTTACAATGGAAAAGGAACTAAGTGTTGAAGCTGCTTGTATTGCATTTTCTTTAGGGTATGGTCCTATTTTACACTTGATACTTCTTGCAGGCATCTCATGAATTGTATCAAGCCTCTCTCTTTTCCTCTTAGGTGTTCTTTTCTCAATGGATCTCGTCTTATGGATGTAGTAGTAGTCACCAATAATGAAAACTACACCTTCAAAATCTAGTTCTGCAGATGTGACCAATAAAATTCTTAGAATGGCTTCCAATGGAGTACATTCTTCTATCGGGGTGTCGAACATGTTAGTGTCAAGGCCTGTTGTCACAATTGTTCTCTCGTGTGTTGTTATGTTCTCTTGCGATTTGGCAGCACTACTCCTTTCTTCATCTTCTCTCTTCTTCCTTGCTTCTTTTTTTGTGACCAATGATGCTTTTTTCACACTTGCTTCTTTTTATTTCTTTGGCTATGTACTCATTGATTTATATTCATTATCTCTTTCAAAGGAAATATCATTAGTATTGGTCTTTTCCAACTCGACCCATTTCTCTTCAACTTCCTTCCTCTTTCTCTATTAGTACCTTTCCTCGGCCTCATTATCTTTGGTTGCCATTTCTTCTTCCTTTTCTTTCTTTTCCTATTCTTTATTTTCTAGTGTTTCTTTATCTTTTAATATTAGGGTTTTAAATTTTTCTAGTGTCAAGGTTTTATCCCGGTCTTCTTCTTTCCTCAATCGTTCTTAGGTTGTTTCAATGGTGAGCCTTTCCACTGCCTCTTCAAAACTTAAGGCTCGTTGAAAAATATCCTCTGCAAAATTAGATTCATGCATAAGATGTGGTGCCAATTTAATGAGCCTCATATGTTCATATACTACATTTCAGGGGTCATGAGATTTTGGTTCCCCAACATAGAGGAACAATTCTTTTAGGATTTCATCTTCCTTTTCAGCTTGCTTCTTATTCTACAAAGAAAGCATGCCTATGTGAATAGGAAAAATGGGAGAATACCTTTCGTTTTTATTTGATAGATAAGAAATAGCTCCCTTTTTTACTGTATGATAAGCTATCTCTCTCGTGAGTATTTTATCGTGTACATTTTTGGGTAATAGATGTGGTGGTCCTATGGCCATGAATATTCTGACTTAAGGTATAATACTTCTTCATTTACCAGTCCATGATCCCTTTCATTTCTTTGATAAATTCTTGGGATATACTATGTGGGTAGGAACCAAAGATGGCCTTGTGCAAGGGAGCGAGAAAGTGGTCACAAATATCATAAAATTGCTCTTTGTAGTTAGCCTCCCATAACTGAGAACAATACACATGGACATGGCCTTGATTTGGGGTCCAAGAAAAATTAAAGAAAGCGAAACAATTGGCTTCACAAATCACATCTATAATATAGGATGACATGTAGAAACCCATATTTATCATACCTTTAGGGTCTATAACTCGCCTTGCAATGTTGAATGATAGGATGCTTTCCCAATTGAAAGATTTTCCGGTTTTAACAATTGTGTAGGCCATAGGAAACCATTCCATCCTGAAATGCATACTGGTTTCTTCATTGCAGAGTCTACAAATAATAGAATCAAGGATTCTATAATGGTTTTTTAAATACTATGTCAAAAAATTTATTTCTCCCTTTTTCACTGGCCATTCTTCATCAATGAACCAATCTTCCATTAGGCTTTCAAAATCGTTGTGATAAATCCTAAAGTTGTCCAGGAATAATTCATGCAATGAAATAGTGGGTTCTAGGGTCTTATACCAAACCTTGATGACTTTTGTCTTGAGCAAGGCAATTGGGAGGCTCGAAGCATTGACTATCAACCCTGTGTCTTTTAGTAAATGTAAAAAACACCACCTTCCAGCATCATTGTAAGGAAAATGTTCCGGGAGAGAAGCTACCGTGTGAATGCCTTTTTTGAGGATATTTTTGTATTCATCACTGTTTGGATCATTAGGTGGGAATATTTCATTATGGAACATGTCAAAAATATCGTGATAGATGAGGTAATGTTCTAACCCATCATGGCTATTCATATCAAAGATATTGAAAGAATCTGGAACTATAGCAGGAACATGTGCGGTGGGTGCTTGAAGTTTCCCTTTTTTAGTTAGAATATGAGACATTTTTACACTTGCATAAACCATACAATTAAAAAAAGTAAGTGCACTATCACCGTGACATAGACAAAAGATGCTAAGTTTCCTTATAGCTATAAAACAAAGATAATAATTAGCAGAGAAATTGGCCAGACTTTTGCAATAGTAATGTCTATTCCTTTTGGTGGTAATATAGACAAGTAAGGTAAATTAAGTCTCCACAATGTTTTAGCACTTCCCAAATTCCCTCCAAATCCTTGTGTTTTTCAGTATGTGTTATTTTCCTCAGTTTGTGTGTCCATTTATGGGTGGTTTTTTGACACATGGTTTTTCTACAATGGTTTTCTATTTCCGATTAAGGAATTAAGGTTGTTGACCAATCTAGGTCATTGGATTAGGGTTTTGGATGTTGTTGGATCCTATATGTATATTCTATCGTAAACAATGTATGATGTGAATGAATATAGAATATGATGGTTTTCCTGGTTTGGGTTTCCAGGGGAAAAATCTCAGTGTAATGTGTGTATTTTCCATTGTATTTTTTTCTTCTTTTATTGAAAATATGTTTGTAGTAAAATATTATACAAGGTTAAAATCTAGATTTGGTATCAGAGCAATTATTGGCTTCATGGGGACACCTTTGTGTTCAGGGTTTTGTCTTGGGACTGTGATAATCCTTGTTATAGTGGGATATCTACGATATTGATTCTTCAGGTGAAGAGAAATGGTGAGTAGTTCGAAAATAGAAATTGATAAATTTAATGGGAAAATTTTTGAGATATGAAAGCTCAATATGGAAGATCTGTTGGTAGACAAGATCAGTGGGTCATGGTGGATCCAGGTACTACACCTATAGGAACATCAACAAATAACTGGAAAAAGTTAGATCAAAATGCAAAGAGCACAATCTGATTGTGTCTCTCAGATTCAATATTATTGAATGTGTCAAGGGAAGCTAGAACCAAGGATTTATGGGATAGGTTGGGGAACTTGTATCAGTCTAAGTCCTTGGTAAGTAAATTATTCCTGTGGAAAAAGATGTATAATCTGGGGATGAGAGATAGATTCTTGGTAAAAGAGAATTTGAACACCTTCAACACTATGGTAATTCATGTTCTAAAGGAAAACATGAGTAAGCTAGATAAGAAGGCTGAAAAGTGTATCTTTATTGGGTATAAACATGGTATTAAAGTTTATAAGCTTTTGATCCAAGAAACTAAGAAGGTTGTGTATAGACGATATGTGGTATTTAGAGAAATGAAGGATGTTTTCAAACAAGAATTCCTACCAAGTAAGGAAGAACCAAAGAAAATAGAGTTTGATCCAAAGGATGATGAATAAAACTCTATATAAGAACATGAATAAGAAGAAGAAGATTCTCATACTCCAATATTGAGGATATCGGTGTGGGAAAAAATTCTACTGGAAAGGTATAATGCATTTGATTTCCATTAAAACATTTATTTTTCTATTACTGATGATGATCCTAGAACTGTTAGGGAGGTAGTGGATTTAGAGAATGGAAAAATATGGAAAAAGGCCATGGTTGAATAAATAGAAACCTTGGATAAGAATGAGGCTTGGGATATAATGGAGTTGTTGACTGGAAGAAATCCCATTGGAAGAAAATGGGTATTTAAAATGAATATGAATGTAGAAGGCAAAGTGGAGAAATACAAAGATTGGTTAGTAGCAAAGGGTTATTCCCAGGTTGATGGAATTGATTTTGGTGAGATTTTTTCTCCTGTTTCCAAGTTAAATTCTATTAGATTTTTGTTATTTGTTGTTGTTGCATTTGATTTTGAAGAAGAATAGATGGATGTGAAGACAACATTCCTACATGGGGATCTGGAAGAAGAAATCTATATGAAGTAGCCATAAGTTTTTGTTGTGAAGGGAAAGAAGGAGATGGTGTGTAATATGAAAAATTCTTGTTGAGGTCATTTCTCGCTTCCAAAAAAAAATTCCCTCCCTTTTCCATTCTACCGAATTCTTTTCTCCACTTCTTTTCCCCCTTCTACACTTACCCATTTTTCTCTTTTTCCTTTTTTCCCTCTTACTATCATGTTCTAGTTCTAACACTTTGTCACATTTTAGACTGTGGGTTCCTAGGTTGTCGGAATTACAATTTCTCACCTCCATATGCAACTTCACTTCATGAGTCCGACCGATAGCCGTGTTGTTCCATACTTGGTTGATTCTACGATCACGGGTTCCCAGGTTGACATGATTGATCTTTCATGCTCTCGTGTTCCATGATAGACACATTGCACCAAAGAGTTTTGTGATCTACATTTCGATCCCCGAACTACCCAAACTACCTAAGTGTCATTCCACCTACATGAATCCATCCGATCATTTCACCGTCCCACACTTAGCCTTTCACACCTCATACCATCACGAGCTCTCAGGTTCATGGGTTCACAAAAATCTCGAGTCGCATATTGCCCCCATCCGTCCCCACCACCCTTGCACCTTTCCCTATGCACATTTACTATTATTTTAATGCTAATAACTTAAAATACATGTTTGAAGGGATGGTCATTAATAAGATAAAGGATTGATGAAACCTCCTATTAAAGCGCATTAAAACAATATTTACGGAGGATTATATCATCTCCCTCCAACGTTCATTCCTAACATAATTTGGAACAAGGGAAGATTCTCGTCAACTTATGGCAGCAACTCGACAACAGTTCTATGGAGATACACTGAATATTTTTGGGTGTGAGGATCAGAGTTTTCATTGGTCCATGGAATATTCCTATTATTCATCCCCTTCTACCGAGAATGAAATAATATGAACGTCTGGAATTGCACACGCAAGGTGTGTCCCAAATTTTTTTGAATGTAAGGGGTTGGTCACCTGGAGTGCTGAGAGATACATTCCAAGCCAGTAGATCATCTAGTTGCAATACTATTCCCTTGTCTCTCTATCACCTCAGGTTTTCCGTAAGAGGTTGAGGCTTCCCAAGCCAACACTCACCTTTAAAGGTGAATATTGTAGGGAATTATTAAAAAATCAAGACAATGGACTCAACCTCTTACTTGAATTCCTAGAGAACCCATCGACCATCCCCGAGGACATCAAAAGATTGTAGGTTGGCTCATTTAAAATCCCTTCTAGGAAATTGCATGGATTTTCACAAGGATAACAAGACAGGAAACCATGACCAACATCTCCCAGATGATTATTTAGATTCTTTATTTTACGGTCAAGGAACAAGCCATCTTCGATTGGGGTAAGTTGATTTCCATTGAAATCTCTTCCCAATTGGTGCAATACTATAAGGAGAAGAAATTATTTATGTCATCTTATTTGGTTTTTGCGATAGTGCATTGTTGTGAGTTCCCAAGATTATCTGTTTGTAAGAAGGTAAACTGTGATTTTGACCCAATAACCTTTTGGTACCAAACATTGTTGAGGCACAAGGCCTCCCAACATTTTTATCAAGTCATTAATGATTTTGTCTCAATTTTTAAAGAATTGATGTTTGGAAAGAACACTCCCCGAATGTGTGACCAAGAGAGTAAGTGTTTGGATAGGAAGGGGACACTAGAACAAATGGAAAATTATAATGTTATAAGGATTTTTGGATCCAAAGAAAATTCTTCTTTCCTTCCGTGCCACATATCTAACAAAATGTTTGTTGCTAAGATAACAAGGAAGTACACCTACTGGTTTCATTTTTTCCATGAAAAGAAAAAAAACAATTCATATCTCTACCTTGGAAATTCAGGGATTTCATATTCGGAAATATGAACAAAATTGATGAATTCATGTGCCACTTCTAGAGCCTCAATTCAAAATATGATGAATAAGTAAAAGGGTTCGACCCTAGTGGTATTTTTGTAGAACATCTATTGGTTGTTGGTTTCAACAATTCTTTCATTAACACTATTCTGAATGAAGATGGAGACAATGCCTCAGGCACTCCTTCTCATGACACTGATGACCTGAAGACAATACTCAACACCAATGAGTTGTACAAGCAGAGAGGAAAAGGTCTGGGTGAGAAAAGTTCCCAATCCCTGAATGTCATGCCAAAGAGTACAACATCTCGGAGCAACGCTCCAATAGCCTACCCAAGTAAGAAAGTCACCCATAGTTCTTCAGGTGGAGGAGGAGATAAGAAACCTCCTTCTGGAAAAATTGAAAGTTCTCATAAATTTCCCTTGAGGAAGAAAATAAAAACCATTGTGCAAGAAGAGGAGGGACCTTGGGGAGAAAGAGATATCCACGACCTCCCACTGGAGGATATGGAACTAAAAATTGACATGGAGAAAGTGTTCCCCAGCATCGACTAACTAGAGAACACGACTCACTAGAAACCTTAGATGAAAATAATTGAGACCGCGACCTTCGACGAAGAAGAGTCTTTTGCATTTAAAAGCATTGTTTTTGATAGAGAATCTAAAATTTTTATTATTGAGAAAAGAGATGTAAAGAATAAGAAAGGGAAATCTCATTAAGAGATTAAACTATGGAACATGCGACCTTCCCAAATTTACCATATACACTGAGCAACTAGAGATACCCTAGACAATTCTATTAAAGGCCTTGAAGCGGATAATGTTAGGTTAAAGGTGTGAATCAAGGAATTGGAGGAATATTTAATTCCCCTTCTAGTACTTGCTAGTCCTTTAGCAATGATCGGGCCTACCACACCTGTGAAAAATTTAAAAGGATCGACAAGCCTTCTCACATCAGCCTAAGGCTATGTGGAAAAGAATATCAAGAAAATAATGGAATTAATAACAAAGTCTTAGGAGATGTCAAAGAGAATGGTCTATTTTGGAACGAGAGCACACACTTTTCATGAATATATATAACCAGATTTGAAAAATGAGGAAGGTTTCTACCTTGAAGAGGTTGTACCATTTGGTGTTAAAGTTACTAATATGACATAATTGAGAAGACGAGAGGATGATCTCCCTTTTCCAAATTGAATAAAACAACTGAATGCATGTTGGAAGGAAAAGGTAAAAAACCTAAATGGTATTCTTCAAGCATGTAGCCAGGCCATAACTAGAAGAGAGGAATTATTCAAGAAGCTAAATGAGATAGATTCAGCTGGTAGCACCAATGAGGTCCAAGACCCAAAATTAATACTCAACTCGTTGTTCTTAACAAAGCAAGCATTTGATGAAAAAGTTGAGATATTTAAAGTGTTGTCATTTGAAATATTCTATGGCATTCTTGAATATGGTGAAGATGACGTGGAGAATTGGCTAGTTGATTATTCGATCAAAAATCAAGATATTGAAGAAGCATTGTTGAACATGTCTATTTATCTAAGGAACTTGGAAGGTGAACTCTTCAATATAAAAATACAGCATGAAATCAATGTGGCACCAATGAGTAGCTACATCGAGGAGTGGTTCAAAAAGGTTGTCGACAAGCTCTCCAATGAAGGGAAAAGGATGGTTGAGATGGTTCCTGTAACCGCCAAGCAAAGCCATAAAAGGACATCAAAGAGAAAATACATAAAAGGACAAAGCATGAGATAACATCATAGTAATTTCAGGTTGATCACATCTTTTTGTCTTTATCAAGCTCTTCATCAAGTTACTTCACCTCTTTAAATAGAGAGGTTTAACTGAAGACTGATATTTTCCTTTTTATTCTTTCCAGGTCTTGCTGCATTCCACCACTCACTTTCGTATTTCTACAAACTTCATTCTTATAGATATTTTCTTTATGGTCCGTGGGATCCCCAATCCCAGTCATTATGACAAATTCATTTTAATTTCAAAGAATATGGATTGACCTATATATTTTTTAGAAGTTCCAAGAGAGCTATTTTGGGAACAATATCGACTACACTTTGTAACCGAGGTTTTTCTGAATACAAAGTATTTGAGGTTAATCTATAATTATCTCCTTTTGAGTTGCCCATGTATTACTCTGTCAAAGTTCTTTTATGCATGCAAATCATTTTCTTTTAGTTTTTTTATGTGATCAAACATCTCTAGGGCTACTATGATGGATGTGATGAATTTTATTTATTTTCTTTAAATGTATGAATGCGTGTTTTTTTCCTCATCCATTCTCAGTAACTCTCTTTTAAAAGAAAAATAAAAATATTTTATGTTTTATGTTATATCTATTCTATTTTCCTTTGACGAAATTCTTTAAAAGTCCCACATTTTATAAATCTCAGACAAAGGAGTACCACCTCTATAAAAGCATATGAGGATTCACATCCTCGTGAGGTTGTCGTTTCAGTGTTGACAGATTCAAGAGTCAACATTTTTGGCAACCATACTGGGGAAATGAATTGAAAATTCGGAACCTGGCCCAACGTTTTGAAACAAATACATTACTTTACCCTAGGGTAACCAGTCCCATTTAGAAATTGGATTGAATAATCAACGAAGCATTTTTTACCCATTGTATAATATGGTAATATCAACATCCCAGACTCGAGAATAATTAGGTGGGTCCTAACAGATATTATTCCAATAAGAAGAAAGATAAATTCTCTGAAGACAAAGGAGAGAAGAGAGAAAAGATCGAAGAAATCTAATATTGGCTAGAGTAGCACAAGAACAAGGTCAAGATTGAAGCTGGACAAATACAAGGTACCCGGCTACTGAAGTAAAAGTAAACAACTCTCTATCCCTAGAAATGAAAATTTAGATTTTGAAACATCCTTAAAAATGGCAGCAAGAGATGAACAACCCTGAATCAAACATCATGAGGAGAGACAAGGAGGAGAAAGAGATGTTGCAAGAAATCAAGGAATCCCAAGATTTGGAAATAGAAGGAGGGAGAGATATTCCCCTCTTAATCTCATGGGTGAACAACACGAACTCCCAGTTCTCCCTAAAGGCACCTTGAAGTAATTTTTCGGAGATGGGACAATCAATGCAAAGAGTAATTTTCATTTATTTATTGATGTTTGTGACTTCCACGGAGTTGAACAAGATGACTCCATGGTGAGGTTATTTTTTAAAAATTGATCATAAATAACTTATGAATGGTATACAACATTGTCCAGTAGATCCATTCATTTGTTTAATGAAACCTCGAAGTTATGTTCCTTAATATGTTTTCCCCCCCAATTTCCTACCTTACCCTCCTCACATACTTCACCTAGATTGGGTTAAGGAAGAGCCTACCAGACCCTCCTCACATACTTCACCTAGATTGGGTTAAGGAAGAACGAAAGGATACAAGATTTTAATCTTAGCTTCAATAAGACTTTAAGTAGAATCCCATAAGACAAAATACCAAATGACCTGGTCATTCTCGGTTGCTATAAGAATGCAAAGCCCCCGAATGTGAAATATGCCATTAGAACATCCCAGATGGATACCCTGGAGGAAGAAATGATTAAGGATATTGATATGGAATAAATTATGATTGAAACAAGCATTGACCCCGACATTGTATTAGGAAGAGTACAAAGACAGATGGGGGGATTGAACATTGAAAATAAAGGAACTTCTAGCTCGAGAATAAATGAAGAGTTTAAACCTTAAGCATCCTAGAATCAAATGGTGGGAGGAGGATTTTTTAAGAGAACCATACCTGATGTAAACATTGAGTCTGTGGTAGCACATTAAATAAAACAGAGAATTGAGATTGCGCAAATGAATAGAACCATCAAACATACGTAGAAAGAAATAACTAGGCTAAGAAGGGGAGATAGTTACATGCCAAACCCAACAATGCCAATTCCTAAACAAAGGGGGAACCCTCCCCTTGAAAAAAGAGTCAGATTCTAGAATACTGAAGACTCATCGAGACCAAGGGTTCCCAGACAACTCACTCCAAATGAAATTGTTTTGGATGATATCTGTGATGAGCAATCGACCGAGAAAGAAGGTTATTACTTACTTGATGAATGCTCCGAGACAATGCAGATAGATGGATGCAAGGCATCCATGTAGATATATGGAGAGGGTGAGAATGATCCTAACTCACAAGAAAATGTCTCCCAAACAAGAGTATTTGTAAATAGACCAAAGAATAAAGGCGACTCTAGCAAAGAAAAAAAAAAGAAAAGGAAAAGGAAAAATCCAATGAAAAAGTGTCAAATGAGAAGGTGACAGTTGGAACCACAAAGCAACACGTAATGACAAGCTCAACTCAAATGACGTACAATGTCATGGAGGAATTAAGTAAGTTGAGGATAAACTTTCCTTTTACAGAATATTCCTCATCAGAGGCATAATTTACTGAAGTTGTTGGATGATCCATCAGAAATAATGAAAGTTGTTGTTACCACTCCAAAATAGAACTAGAGCCTGTCGACTGCTAAGATGAGAGGTAAAATTCCACCCTTCTACATATCAATTGAAAACCATGATGTTGCATTACATAACTGTTTAGTTGATATTGATGCAAAAAATAATATAATTCCACTCACGGTCATGGAAGAATTGGGCATGTGATGCACTAAATATTATGAAATTGGTGAGAGAATATATGCCATCGATTCAAGAAAAGTGCCAACATACAGAGAAATCAAGGATTTTTATGCATAGATTACAATAGCTCCCCATATCATCATGGTTTTTAATATTATTTGGGTAGACCTTCCTCCAACATATGGGGTTATGCTGGGAATATATTGGAGCTCCATGATCGGTGGATATATAATGAACGATGGTAGTTGTATGATGCTACTAGGCAAGGAGGGAGAAATGATTAAAGTACCTCGAGATCCCATAAAACCTTTCTCCTTCAAGAATAAGGATAATGAATTAATGGAATACTACATAGACAATGGGATCATAAACTATGCTATCTTGGACATGAAGCAGAATGAAAACCTAGAATGAGTTCAAGACTTGGAGGTCCCAAAATGTGTATTTTAAGGCTACTGGAGAATTTCATGCTCTAAATTGGGGAATGGAGTTGAGATTGTTTTATAAGACCATATAATACAACACATCATCACACTCTAAGACTAGAGTTTTCATGCATGAATAATGAGGCAAAATATGAAGCTTTAATCCAGGGGATGATCCTTGCATAAGGAATGCAAATAGAATGTCTCATCGTGACTGGAGATTCAGAGTTGGTCATGAACCAGGTTACTCAAAAATAAAAAATAAAAAAGGAAAGACTTAAACTGTATTTTAAAAGAGTTAATGAACTGATGGAATCTTTCATCTCTTTCAATATTTCCAAGGGATATGAACCATAAGGTTGATTCTCTAGCTTTGGTAGCTTCATTATCAAATCCAGACGATATCCTGAGAAACAAATATTTCTAGGTGGAAAGGGCCTTTAGGTCATATGTGCTCGATAATATTAAGTAATTTCAAGTGTTTGACAATGATGAACAATTGAAGATTTTTTTGTTAAACTATTATGATGAAGAAGATGATAAAGCGATTGTCGTCCCCAAAGACTGCATACACGTGGATTTTTTTTTCACAAAAGATGATCATGCCAAGAATATTTTTGAAGAAGTTTCAGTTCAAAAGGTGCAAGATACAAGAAAAGTCAATATTGGAACGAATCAATCCCTGAAATATGTCAATTTGGGAGTTGATTTAACCCCTGAAGAAGTTGATCAATATGTCTCCTTATTCAAGGAATATATTGATGTGTTTTCTTGGACCTATGATGACTTAAAGTCTTATGACAAAATGATATTCTAGCATGTCATTCCTTTGAGGGAATAAGCCAAACCGGTGAAACAAAAAATAAGAATGATGAATCCCAAGTTGAAGCCTCTGGTAAAAATTCAGTTGGAAAAATTGAAGAAAGTAGGGATAATCTATCCCATCAGACATTCAAACTGGCTTTCAAATCCATTGATTTTTAGGAAGAAGAATAGGGAAATCCAAATGTGCGTCGACTTCAAAGATCTTAACAAAGTGAGCAGAAAAGATAATTTTCTGCTACCCAACATGGAGTTTCTACTGCAACAAGTTACAGGATTGACATGCATGTCTACGTTGGATGGTTTCTCTCGATATAATTAATTTTTAGTGGTTGAGGAAGATAGAGAAAAAACAACATTTATCACACCATGGGAAACATATGCTTATGATAGAATTCCCTTCAGCTTGAAGAATTCTAGAGCTACGTTCCAAAAAGCTATGGATAATGCATTCAATGGAATGATAGGAAAGTTCATGGTAGACTACCAAGGTGACTTGATAGTGCATTCAAGTAAAAGGGAGGATCACATCCATCATTTAAGAAAAGTATTTGAAATATGTAGATCATACAATGTCTCTCTCAACCCAAAGAAATGATTTTTTGCTATGACTAAAGGCAAGATGTTGGGACACATTCTATGCAAGGAAGGGATTTACATTGACCTAGAAAGAGTTAAAGAGATTAATGAACTCAACCCCCCAACATCAAAGAAGGGATTCCAATCATTCCTTGGGAAAATTAATTTTGTTTGAAGATTTGTTCTTGATTACACAAGCATCGTAAAACCCATAAATTTATTATTGAAAAAAGAGCATAGGTTTGAGTGGACAACAGATACTTAGTAAGCATTCAACAAGATCAAGGGGGCCATCACCAACGCTCTCGTCCTCATTAGTACAGATTTTCAAAAATATTTTATTATCTATTCATTTGCTAGAAAGGCAGTTGTCGCGCCCATCCTCACTTAGAAAAATAGAAATGGAGAAGAGCTCCCCATAAGTTTTATGAGAAAATTTTTACACGACTGTGAGTTGAGGTATTCAAAACTTGAGAAATAGGCTTTGTCTCTCGTAAAATTTGTGGCACACTTTTCAGACTTATATACTAAAATATCATGTTATTGCCTACATCCCCTCGTCCCCCGTCAAGATGCTCCTAAATAAAAAGTTGAGGGAAGGAAAATGGGCTAACTTGTTAGTAAAAAATCAAGAGTATGATATCGATATCAAACCGTTGAAGGAAATAAAAGGAAAAAGATTATGCAATATTATGGTGAATGGGGACTCAGTTGATGAAACGATTTCAATCTCATTCGGGGAACCATTATCTGATTCAAAATGGTACGGAGATATCATATTCTATTTAAGATCTGGGAAATTCCCTATTACAATGAGTTCCAAGGAGTGAAGGAAACTCAAGATGAAGGCGAACCAATATGTATTGATTGTTGATATACTTTTCAAAATAAATTTCTATGGCATACTGCTGAGATATGTCAATGAGAATCGAGCTCCAACACTGATCAAAGAATTCCACGAGGGAATATGCGGTCGACACTTTGCACCCATTGCAATTGATCACAAAATAATCATAGCGGGATTCTACAGGTCATCAATCTTCAGGGACTCGTATGCCGCAATAAAGAGATGTTTGTCATGCCAAAAATTCTCAGGAAAAATGAATAAATTTGCGATGCCTCTTCAGACGATTATGGTGGAACAACCATTTTCCCAATGGGGACTTGATGTCATTGGGTCAATTAATGTGAAATCTAGCAAAGGGCACATGTACATTCTAACAAATACTGATTATTTCACAAAATGGCCAGAAGCGGTGGCACTGAAGAAGGATGATGCTGAAGAATTGATTGGATTCCTCAAAGACAACATTTTGTCAAGGTTTGGTGTCCCTGATAAATATATCACAGACAACGGTTCAATATTCATTGGGTCAAAATTCACGAAGTTTTGTGGAAAATATGGGATCATTATGGGTCAATATTCGAATTATTATCCACAAGGAAATGGCCTTGCTGAATCCACGGACAAAACACTTGTGCATATATTGAAGAAAAATGTTAATGGAAACTGGAGAATTTGGCACCTGAAGCGACAAAAGCATTATGGACAAGCAGGACAACCCTAAAAGATAGTATCAGGATGACTCTGTATCTATTAGTCTATGGGAAAGAGGCAAAAATTCCTATTAACCTCAAGCTTAACACATTGATCTCCGTGTTTAATACTGAAGATAAAGAAGACACTTCGCCTACTTAGAAAAGGATCAATCAGTTGCTAAAGTTGGAGAAGGAATGAAGAAAAGCCCTGAACCAGACTTCTCAGAGGCAACATATCGTCAAAAAATATTTTAATCAAAGAACAACTATGAAGAACTTTCAGAAGGGAGAACTGGTACTGCTTTGGAGCAAAGCCAAGGAAAATATATCCATTCACACAATCGAAGTACTTTGGATCAGACCCTATGTCGTCGAAAATATAATGGGCTTCAACTCATATATTCTCCAAGACATAAAAGTAAAATGATTAATGCTACCTATCAATGGGAAACAAGTGAAATGTTTCTTCTCCTAGCACTTTTGATTCTCATTGTACATAATGTTATTTCTAATTTGTATATTCTTAATCTGATTCCATAACCCAATGGGTGAAAGCACCTGGTCACAAGAGATTATGGATTCTTGACACCCCATAGGGGTTCATCATCCCACAATTGGAGCTTGTTCTTGATGTCATTTCCCGATTCCAAAAACAATTTCCCTCCCCTTTTCCATTCTCCCAAATTCTTTTCTCCCTTTATTTTCCCCCTTCTACACTTGTTGAAATAATGTAACTGCGAAGAGAATTCTTATCATTTTGTTATTGGATTAAATCCCCATTGTGGATTAATCATGTCATTATTATTAATGGATTAAATCCCCATTGTGGATTTAATCATGTCATTATTATTATTATTGTTATTAGATTAATCCCCATTGAGGATTAATCATGTCGGTAATTGTATAAGGACCAAATCCCCTTTTTCGGATTGGTCATCGGACAATTACAAAGTGATGAATAAGAAGTTGGCCCCAACAGTTATAATGGAAGGGCCAAAAATAATTAAAGGTGGGTTTACCCACCCAGAGTGAGAGTTTGGCCCTACCAGATGGTGACTCTTCACACATGCCAGATTGATATAAATAAGAGGCTAGCGCCTCACTTCTTACACACACTCACTTGCTCATTCTCTTATGAGGCAAGATGCAATTAGAAGTTGGAGAGAGGAGAAAAAGAGTGGCACATCTCTTGGGGAGGACTTTCTGTATTGGTTTGAGTTATCTCTTGAACATTGTATAAGCCATTTATGATAAGGAAGTTTT